>MRSW03000221.1:0-46005 GCA_001923025.3 Taenia multiceps | reverse complement strand
TCAGAGTGTCACTCACTTGTCACCTCTCAAGCTGTCACCGTCAAGCTGACAGGTTGTCAAGCCTTGTCACGCCTCACTGACTGACTTGAAGGTGACAACAATGCACCAATGTCAGAGTGTCACTCACTTGTCTACCTCTCAAGCTGTCACCTGTCAAGCTGACAGGTTGTCAAGCCTTGTCACGCCTCAACTGACTTGACAGGTGACAACTATGCACCACATGTCAGAGTGTCACTCACTTGTCTACCTCTCAAGCTGTCACCTGTCAAGCTGACAGGTTGTCAAGCCTTGTCACGCCTCACTGACTGACTTGACAGGTGACAACTATGCACCACATGTCAGAGTGTCACTCACTTGTATACCTCTCAAGCTGTCACCTGTCAAGCTGACAGGTTGTCAAGCCTTGTCACGCCTCACTGACTGACTTGACAGGTGACAATGCACCACATGTCAGAGTGTCACTCACTGTCTACCTCTCAAGCTGTCACCTGTCAAGCTGACAGGTTGTCAAGCCTTGTCACGCCTCACTGACTGACTTGAACAGGTGACAAACTATGCACCACATGTCAGAGTGTCACTCATTGTCTACCTCTCAAGCTGTCACCTGTCAAGCTGACAGGGTTGTCAAGCCTTGTCACGCCTCACTGACTGACTTGACAGGTGACAACTATGCACCAACATGTCAGAGTGTCACTCACTTGTCTACCTCTCAAGCTGTCATGTCAAGCTGACAGGTTGTCAAGCCTTGTCACGCCTCACTGACTGACTTGACAGGTGACAACTATGCACCACATGTCAGAGTGTCACTCACTTGTCTACCTCTCAAGCTGTCACCTGTCAAGCTGACAGGTTGTCAAGCCTTGTCACGCCTCACTGACTGACTTGACAGGTGACAACATGCACCACATGTCAGAGTGTCACTCACTTGTCTACCTCTCAAGCTGTCACCTGTCAAGCTGACAGGTTGTCAAGCCTTGTCACGCCTCACTGACTGACTTGACAGGTGACAACTATGCACCACATGTCAGAGTGTCACTCACTTGTCTACCTCAAGCTGTCACCTGTCAAGCTGACAGGTTGTCAAGCCTTGTCACGCCTCACTGACTGACTTGACAGGTGACAACTATGCACCACATGTCAGAGTGTCACTCACTTGTCTACCTCTCAAGCTGTCACCTGTCAAGCTGACAGGTTGTCAAGCCTTGTCACGCCTCACTGACTGACTGACAGGTGACAACTATGCACCACATGTCAGAGTGTCACTCACTTGTCTACCTCTCAAGCTGTCACTGTCAAGCTGACAGGTTGTCAAGCCTTGTCACGCCTCACTGACTGACTTGACAGGTGAAAATGCACCACATGTCAGAGTGTCACTCACTTGTCTACCTCTCAAGCTGTCACCTGTCAAGCTGACAGGTTGTCAAGCCTTGTCACGCCTCACTGACTGACTGACAGGTGACAACTATGCACCACATGTCAGAGTGTCACTCACTTGTCTACCTCTCAAGCTGTCACCTGTCAAGCTGACAGGTTGTCAAGCCTTGTCACGCCTCACTGACTGACTTGACAGGTGAAACTATGCACATGTCAGAGTGTCACTCACTTGTCTACCTCTCAAGCGTCACCTGTCAAGTGACAGGTTGTCAAGCCTTGTCACGCCTCACTGATGACTTGACAGGTGACAACTATGCACCACATGTCAGAGTGTCACTCACTTGTCTACCTCTCAAGCTGTCACCTGTCAAGCTCAGGTTGTCAAGCCTTGTCACGCCTCACTGACTGACTTGACAGGTGACAAAATGCACCACATGTCAGAGGTCACTCACTTGTCTACCTCTCAAGCTGTCACCTGTCAAGCTGACAGGTTGTCAAGCCTTGTCACGCCTCACTGACTGACTTGACAGGTGACAACTATGCACCACATGTCAGAGTGTCACTCACTTGTCTACCTCTCAAGCTGTCACTGTCAAGCTGACAGGTGTCAAGCCTTGTCACGCCTCACTGACTGACTTGACAGGTGACAACTATGCACCACATGTCAGAGGTCACTCACTTGTCTACCTCTCAAGCTGTCACCTGTCAAGCTGTCAGGTTGTCAAGCCCTGTCACGCCTCACTGACTGACTTGACAGGTGACAACTATGCACCACATGTCAGAGTGTCACTCACTTGTCTACCTCTCAAGCTGTCACCTGTCAAGCTGACAGGTTGTCAAGCCTTGTCACGCCTCACTGACTGACTTGACAGGTGAAACTATGCACCACATGTCAGAGTGTCACTCACTTGTCTACCTCTCAAGCTGTCACCTGTCAAGCTGACAGGTTGTCAAGCCTTGTCACGCCTCACTGACTGACTTGACAGGTGACAACAATGCACCACATGTCAGAGTGTCACTCACTTGTTACCTCTCAAGCTGTCACCTGTCAAGCTGACAGGTTGTCAAGCCTTGTCACGCCTCACTGACTGACTTGACAGGTGACAACAATGCACCACATGTCAGAGTGTCACTCATTGTCTACCTCTCAAGCTGTCACCTGTCAAGCTGACAGGTTGTCAAGCCTTGTCACGCCTCACTGATGACTTGACAGGTGACAACAATGCACCACATGTCAGAGTGTCACTCACTTGTCTACCTCTCAAGCTGTCACCTGTCAAGCTGACAGGTTGTCAAGCCTTGTCACGCCTCAACTGACTTGACAGGTGACAACATGCACCACATGTCAGAGTGTCACTCACTTGTCTACTCAAGCTGTCACCTGTCAAGCTGACAGGTTGTCAAGCCTTGTCACGCCTCACTGACTGACTTGACAGGTGACAAAATGCACCACATGTCAGAGTGTCACTCACTTGTTACCTCAAGCTGTCACCTGTCAAGCTGACAGGTTGTCAAGCCTTGTCACGCCTCACTGACTGACTTGACAGGTGACAACTATGCACCACATGTCAGAGTGTCACTCACTTGTCTACCTCTCAAGCTGTCACCTGTCAAGCTACAGGTTGTCAAGCCTTGTCACGCCTCACTGACTGACTTGACAGGTGACAACTATGCACCACATGTCAGAGTGTCACTCACTTGTCTACCTCAAGCTGTCACCTGTCAAGCTGACAGGTTGTCAAGCCTTGTCACGCCTCACTGACTGACTTGACAGGTGACAAAATGCACCACATGTCAGAGTGTCACTCACTTGTCTACCTCTCAAGCTGTCACCTGTCAAGCTGTCAGGTTGTCAAGCCTTGTCACGCCTCACTGATGACTTGACAGGTGACAACTATGCACCACATGTCAGAGTGTCACTCACTTGTCTACCTCTCAAGCTGTCACCTGTCAAGCTGACAGGTTGTCAAGCCTTGTCACGCCTCACTGACTGACTTGACAGGTGACAACTATGCACCACATGTCAGAGTGTCACTCACTTGTCTACCTCTCAAGCTGTCACCTGTCAAGCTGTCAGGTTGTCAAGCCTTGTCACGCCTCACTGACTGACTTGACAGGTGAAACAATGCACCACATGTCAGAGTGTCACTCACTTGTCTACCTCTCAAGCTGTCACCTGTCAAGCTGACAGGTTGTCAAGCCTTGTCACGCCTCACTGACTGACTTGACAGGTGACAACTATGCACCACATGTCAGAGTGTCACTCACTTGTCTACCTCTCAAGCTGTCACCTGTCAAGCTGACAGGTTGTCAAGCCTTGTCACGCCTCACTGACTGATTGACAGGTGAAAATGCACCACATGTCAGAGTGTCACTCACTTGTCTACTCTCAAGCTGTCACCTGTCAAGCTGACAGGTTGTCAGCCTTGTCACGCCTCACTGACTGACTTGACAGGTGACAACTATGCACCATGTCAGAGTGTCACTCACTTGTCTACCTCTCAAGCTGTCACCTGTCAAGCTGACAGGTTGTCAAGCCTTGTCACGCCTCACTGACTGACTTGACAGGTGACAACTATGCACCACATGTCAGAGTGTCACTCACTTGTCTACCTCTCAAGCTGTCACCTGTCAAGCTGACAGGTTGTCAAGCCTTGTCACGTCACTGACTGACTTGACAGGTGACAACTGCACCACATGTCAGAGTGTCACTTGTCTACCTCTCAAGCTGTCACCTGTCAAGCTGACAGGTTGTCAAGCCTTGTCACGCCTCACTGACTGACTTGACAGGTGACAACAATGCACCACATGTCAGAGTGTCACTCACTTGTCTACCTCTCAAGCTGTCACCTGTCAAGCTGACAGGTTGTCAAGCCTTGTCACGCCTCACTGACTGACTTGACAGGTGACAACTATGCACCACATGTCAGAGTGTCACTCACTTGTCTACCTCTCAAGCTGTCACCTGTCAAGCTGACAGGTTGTCAAGCCTTGTCACGCCTCACTGACTGATTGACTGGTGACAACAATGCACCACATGTCAGAGTGTCACTCACTTGTCTACCTCTCAAGCTGTCACCTGTCAAGCTGACAGGTTGTCAAGCCTTGTCACGCCTCACTGACTGACTTGACAGGTGACAACCACCACATGTCAGAGTGTCACTCACTTGTCTACCTTCAAGCTGTCACCTGTCAAGCTGACAGGTTGTCAAGCCTTGTCACGCCTCACTGACTGACTTGACAGGTGACAACAATGCACCACATGTCAGAGTGTCACTCACTTGTCTACCTCTCAAGCTGTCACCTGTCAAGCTGACAGGTTGTCAAGCCTTGTCACGCCTCACTGACTGACTTGACAGGTGACAACTATGCACCACATGTCAGAGTGTCACTCACTTGTCTACCTCTCAAGCTGTCACCTGTCAAGCTGACAGGTTGTCAAGCCTTGTCACGCCTCACTGACTGACTTGACAGGTGACAACTATGCACCACATGTCAGAGTGTCACTCACTTGTCTACCTCTCAAGCTGTCACCTGTCAAGCTGACAGGTTGTCAAGCCTTGTCACGCCTCACTGACTGACTTGACAGGTGACAACAATGCACCACATGTCAGAGTGTCACTCACTTGTCTACCTCTCAAGCTGTCACCTGTCAAGCTGACAGGTTGTCAAGCCTTGTCACGCCTCACTGACTGACTTGACAGGTGACAACTATGCACCACATGTCAGAGTGTCACTCACTTGTCTACTCAAGCTGTCACCTGTCAAGCTGACAGGTTGTCAAGCCTTGTCACGCCTCACTGACTGACTTGACAGGTGACAAAATGCACCACATGTCAGAGTGTCACTCACTTGTCTACCTCTCAAGCTGTCACCTGTCAAGCTGACAGGTTGTCAAGCCTTGTCACGCCTCACTGACTGACTTGACAGGTGACAACTATGCACCACATGTCAGAGTGTCACTCACTTGTCTACTCTCAAGCTGTCACCTGTCAAGCTGACAGGTTGTCAAGCCTTGTCACGCCTCACTGACTGACTTGACAGGTGACAACAATGCACCACATGTCAGAGTGTCACTCACTTGTCTACCTCTCAAGCTGTCACCTGTCAAGCTGACAGGTTGTCAAGCCTTGTCACGCCTCACTGACTGACTTGACAGGTGACAACTATGCACCACATGTCAGAGTGTCACTCACTGGTCTACCTCTCAAGCTGTCACCTGTCAAGCTGACAGGTTGTCAAGCCTTGTCACGCCTCACTGACTGACTTGACAGGTGACAACTATGCACCACATGTCAGAGTGTCACTCACTTGTCTACCTCTCAAGCTGTCACCTGTCAAGCTGACAGGTTGTCAAGCCTTGTCACGCCTCACTGACTGACTTGACAGGTGACAACAATGCACCACATGTCAGAGTGTCACTCACTTGTCTACCTCTCAAGCTGTCACCTGTCAAGCTGACAGGTTGTCAAGCCTTGTCACGCCTCACTGACTGACTTGACAGGTGACAACTATGCACCACATGTCAGAGTGTCACTCACTTGTCTACCTCTCAAGCTGTCACCTGTCAAGCTGACAGGTTGTCAAGCCTTGTCACGCCTCACTGACTGACTTGACAGGTGACAACTATGCACCACATGTCAGAGTGTCACTCACTTGTCTACCTCTCAAGCTGTCACCTGTCAAGGACAGGTTGTCAAGCCTTGTCACGCCTCACTGACTGACTTGACAGGTGACAACTATGCACCACATGTCAGAGTGTCACTCACTTGTCTACCTCTCAAGCTGTCACCTGTCAAGCTGACAGGTTGTCAAGCCTTGTCACGCCTCACTGACTGACTTGACAGGTGAAACTATGCACCACATGTCAGAGTGTCACTCACTTGTCTACCTCAAGCTGTCACCTGTCAAGCTGACAGGTTGTCAAGCCTTGTCACGCCTCACTGACTGACTTGACAGGTGACAACAATGCACCACATGTCAGAGTGTCACTCACTTGTCTACCTCTCAAGCTGTCACCTGTCAAGCTGACAGGTTGTCAAGCCTTGTCACGCCTCACTGACTGACTTGACAGGTGACAATGCACCACATGTCAGAGTGTCACTCACTTACTCTCAAGCTGTCACCTGTCAAGCTGACAGGTTGTCAAGCCTTGTCACGCCTCACTGACTGACTTGACAGGTGACAACTATGCCACATGTCAGAGTGTCACTCACTTGTCTACCTCTCAAGCTGTCACCTGTCAAGCTGACAGGTTGTCAAGCCTTGTCACGCCTCACTGACTGACTTGACAGGTGACAACAATGCACCACATGTCAGAGTGTCACTCACTTGTCTACCTCTCAAGTGTCACCTGTCAAGCTGACAGGTTGTCAAGCCTTGTCACGCCTCACTGACTGACTTGACAGGTGACAACTATGCACCACATGTCAGAGTGTCACTCACTTGTCTACCTCTCAAGCTGTCACTGTCAAGCTGACAGGTTGTCAAGCCTTGTCACGCCTCACTGACTGACTTGACAGGTGACAACTATGCACCACATGTCAGAGTGTCACTCACTTGTCTACCTCTCAAGCTGTCACCTGTCAAGCTGACAGGTTGTCAAGCCTTGTCACGCCTCACTGACTGACTTGACAGGTGACAACTATGCACCACATGTCAGAGTGTCACTCACTTGTCTACCTCTCAAGCTGTCACCTGTCAAGCTGACAGGTTGTCAAGTCAGTCAGTGAGGCGTGACAAGGCTTGACAACCTGTCAGCTTGACAGGTTGTCAAGCCTTGTCACGCCTCACTGACTGACTTGACAGGTGACAACTATGCACCACATGTCAGAGTGTCACTCACTTGTCTACCTCTCAAGCTGTCACCTGTCAAGCTGACAGGTTGTCAAGCCTTGTCACGCCTCACTGACTGACTTGACACCTGTCAAGCTGACAGGTTGTCAAGCCTTGTCACGCCTCATGACTGACTTGACAGGTGACAACAATGCACCACATGTCAGAGTGTCACTCACTTGTCTACCTGTCAAGCTGTCACCTGTCAAGCTGACAGGTTGTCAAGCCTTGTCACCTCACTGACTGACTTGACAGGTGACAACAATGCACCACATGTCAGAGTGTCACTCACTTGTCTACCTGTCAAGCTGTCACCTGTCAAGCTGACAGGTTGTCAAGCCTTGTCACGCCTCACTGACTGACTTGACAGGTGACAACAATGCACCACATGTCAGAGTGTCACTCACTTGTCTACCTGTCAAGCTGTCACCTGTCAAGCTGACAGGTTGTCAAGCCTTGTCACGCCTCACTGACTGACTTGACAGGTGACAACAATGCACCACATGTCAGAGTGTCACTCACTTGTCTACCTGTCAAGCTGTCACCTGTCAAGCTGACAGGTTGTCAAGCCTTGTCACGCCTCACTGACTGACTTGACAGGTGACAACAATGCACCACATGTCAGAGTGTCACTCACTTGTCTACCTGTCAAGCTGTCACCTGTCAAGCTGACAGGTTGTCAAGCCTTGTCACGCCTCACTGACTGACTTGACAGGTGACAACAATGCACCACATGTCAGAGTGTCACTCACTTGTCTACCTGTCAAGCTGTCACCTGTCAAGCTGACAGGTTGTCAAGCCTTGTCACGCCTCACTGACTGACTTGACAGGTGACAACAATGCACCACATGTCAGAGTGTCACTCACTTGTCTACCTGTCAAGCTGTCACCTGTCAAGCTGACAGGTTGTCAAGCCTTGTCACGCCTCACTGACTGACTTGACAGGTGACAACAATGCACCACATGTCAGAGTGTCACTCACTTGTCTACCTGTCAAGCTGTCACCTGTCAAGCTGACAGGTTGTCAAGCCTTGTCACGCCTCACTGACTGACTTGACAGGTGACAACAATGCACCACATGTCAGAGTGTCACTCACTTGTCTACCTGTCAAGCTGTCACCTGTCAAGCTGACAGGTTGTCAAGCCTTGTCACGCCTCACTGACTGACTTGACAGGTGACAACAATGCACCACATGTCAGAGTGTCACTCACTTGTCTACCTGTCAAGCTGTCACCTGTCAAGCTGACAGGTTGTCAAGCCTTGTCACGCCTCACTGACTGACTTGACAGGTGACAACAATGCACCACATGTCAGAGTGTCACTCACTTGTCTACCTGTCAAGCTGTCACCTGTCAAGCTGACAGGTTGTCAAGCCTTGTCACGCCTCACTGACTGACTTGACAGGTGACAACAATGCACCACATGTCAGAGTGTCACTCACTTGTCTACCTGTCAAGCTGTCACCTGTCAAGCTGACAGGTTGTCAAGCCTTGTCACGCCTCACTGACTGACTTGACAGGTGACAACAATGCACCACATGTCAGAGTGTCACTCACTTGTCTACCTGTCAAGCTGTCACCTGTCAAGCTGACAGGTTGTCAAGCCTTGTCACGCCTCACTGACTGACTTGACAGGTGACAACAATGCACCACATGTCAGAGTGTCACTCACTTGTCTACCTGTCAAGCTGTCACCTGTCAAGCTGACAGGTTGTCAAGCCTTGTCACGCCTCACTGACTGACTTGACAGGTGACAACAATGCACCACATGTCAGAGTGTCACTCACTTGTCTACCTGTCAAGCTGTCACCTGTCAAGCTGACAGGTTGTCAAGCCTTGTCACGCCTCACTGACTGACTTGACAGGTGACAACAATGCACCACATGTCAGAGTGTCACTCACTTGTCTACCTGTCAAGCTGTCACCTGTCAAGCTGACAGGTTGTCAAGCCTTGTCACGCCTCACTGACTGACTTGACAGGTGACAACAATGCACCACATGTCAGAGTGTCACTCACTTGTCTACCTGTCAAGCTGTCACCTGTCAAGCTGACAGGTTGTCAAGCCTTGTCACGCCTCACTGACTGACTTGACAGGTGACAACAATGCACCACATGTCAGAGTGTCACTCACTTGTCTACCTGTCAAGCTGTCACCTGTCAAGCTGACAGGTTGTCAAGCCTTGTCACGCCTCACTGACTGACTTGACAGGTGACAACAATGCACCACATGTCAGAGTGTCACTCACTTGTCTACCTGTCAAGCTGTCACCTGTCAAGCTGACAGGTTGTCAAGCCTTGTCACGCCTCACTGACTGACTTGACAGGTGACAACAATGCACCACATGTCAGAGTGTCACTCACTTGTCTACCTGTCAAGCTGTCACCTGTCAAGCTGACAGGTTGTCAAGCCTTGTCACGCCTCACTGACTGACTTGACAGGTGACAACAATGCACCACATGTCAGAGTGTCACTCACTTGTCTACCTGTCAAGCTGTCACCTGTCAAGCTGACAGGTTGTCAAGCCTTGTCACGCCTCACTGACTGACTTGACAGGTGACAACAATGCACCACATGTCAGAGTGTCACTCACTTGTCTACCTGTCAAGCTGTCACCTGTCAAGCTGACAGGTTGTCAAGCCTTGTCACGCCTCACTGACTGACTTGACAGGTGACAACAATGCACCACATGTCAGAGTGTCACTCACTTGTCTACCTGTCAAGCTGTCACCTGTCAAGCTGACAGGTTGTCAAGCCTTGTCACGCCTCACTGACTGACTTGACAGGTGACAACAATGCACCACATGTCAGAGTGTCACTCACTTGTCTACCTGTCAAGCTGTCACCTGTCAAGCTGACAGGTTGTCAAGCCTTGTCACGCCTCACTGACTGACTTGACAGGTGACAACAATGCACCACATGTCAGAGTGTCACTCACTTGTCTACCTGTCAAGCTGTCACCTGTCAAGCTGACAGGTTGTCAAGCCTTGTCACGCCTCACTGACTGACTTGACAGGTGACAACAATGCACCACATGTCAGAGTGTCACTCACTTGTCTACCTGTCAAGCTGTCACCTGTCAAGCTGACAGGTTGTCAAGCCTTGTCACGCCTCACTGACTGACTTGACAGGTGACAACAATGCACCACATGTCAGAGTGTCACTCACTTGTCTACCTGTCAAGCTGTCACCTGTCAAGCTGACAGGTTGTCAAGCCTTGTCACGCCTCACTGACTGACTTGACAGGTGACAACAATGCACCACATGTCAGAGTGTCACTCACTTGTCTACCTGTCAAGCTGTCACCTGTCAAGCTGACAGGTTGTCAAGCCTTGTCACGCCTCACTGACTGACTTGACAGGTGACAACAATGCACCACATGTCAGAGTGTCACTCACTTGTCTACCTGTCAAGCTGTCACCTGTCAAGCTGACAGGTTGTCAAGCCTTGTCACGCCTCACTGACTGACTTGACAGGTGACAACAATGCACCACATGTCAGAGTGTCACTCACTTGTCTACCTGTCAAGCTGTCACCTGTCAAGCTGACAGGTTGTCAAGCCTTGTCACGCCTCACTGACTGACTTGACAGGTGACAACAATGCACCACATGTCAGAGTGTCACTCACTTGTCTACCTGTCAAGCTGTCACCTGTCAAGCTGACAGGTTGTCAAGCCTTGTCACGCCTCACTGACTGACTTGACAGGTGACAACAATGCACCACATGTCAGAGTGTCACTCACTTGTCTACCTGTCAAGCTGTCACCTGTCAAGCTGACAGGTTGTCAAGCCTTGTCACGCCTCACTGACTGACTTGACAGGTGACAACAATGCACCACATGTCAGAGTGTCACTCACTTGTCTACCTGTCAAGCTGTCACCTGTCAAGCTGACAGGTTGTCAAGCCTTGTCACGCCTCACTGACTGACTTGACAGGTGACAACAATGCACCACATGTCAGAGTGTCACTCACTTGTCTACCTGTCAAGCTGTCACCTGTCAAGCTGACAGGTTGTCAAGCCTTGTCACGCCTCACTGACTGACTTGACAGGTGACAACAATGCACCACATGTCAGAGTGTCACTCACTTGTCTACCTGTCAAGCTGTCACCTGTCAAGCTGACAGGTTGTCAAGCCTTGTCACGCCTCACTGACTGACTTGACAGGTGACAACAATGCACCACATGTCAGAGTGTCACTCACTTGTCTACCTGTCAAGCTGTCACCTGTCAAGCTGACAGGTTGTCAAGCCTTGTCACGCCTCACTGACTGACTTGACAGGTGACAACAATGCACCACATGTCAGAGTGTCACTCACTTGTCTACCTGTCAAGCTGTCACCTGTCAAGCTGACAGGTTGTCAAGCCTTGTCACGCCTCACTGACTGACTTGACAGGTGACAACAATGCACCACATGTCAGAGTGTCACTCACTTGTCTACCTGTCAAGCTGTCACCTGTCAAGCTGACAGGTTGTCAAGCCTTGTCACGCCTCACTGACTGACTTGACAGGTGACAACAATGCACCACATGTCAGAGTGTCACTCACTTGTCTACCTGTCAAGCTGTCACCTGTCAAGCTGACAGGTTGTCAAGCCTTGTCACGCCTCACTGACTGACTTGACAGGTGACAACAATGCACCACATGTCAGAGTGTCACTCACTTGTCTACCTGTCAAGCTGTCACCTGTCAAGCTGACAGGTTGTCAAGCCTTGTCACGCCTCACTGACTGACTTGACAGGTGACAACAATGCACCACATGTCAGAGTGTCACTCACTTGTCTACCTGTCAAGCTGTCACCTGTCAAGCTGACAGGTTGTCAAGCCTTGTCACGCCTCACTGACTGACTTGACAGGTGACAACAATGCACCACATGTCAGAGTGTCACTCACTTGTCTACCTGTCAAGCTGTCACCTGTCAAGCTGACAGGTTGTCAAGCCTTGTCACGCCTCACTGACTGACTTGACAGGTGACAACAATGCACCACATGTCAGAGTGTCACTCACTTGTCTACCTGTCAAGCTGTCACCTGTCAAGCTGACAGGTTGTCAAGCCTTGTCACGCCTCACTGACTGACTTGACAGGTGACAACAATGCACCACATGTCAGAGTGTCACTCACTTGTCTACCTGTCAAGCTGTCACCTGTCAAGCTGACAGGTTGTCAAGCCTTGTCACGCCTCACTGACTGACTTGACAGGTGACAACAATGCACCACATGTCAGAGTGTCACTCACTTGTCTACCTGTCAAGCTGTCACCTGTCAAGCTGACAGGTTGTCAAGCCTTGTCACGCCTCACTGACTGACTTGACAGGTGACAACAATGCACCACATGTCAGAGTGTCACTCACTTGTCTACCTGTCAAGCTGTCACCTGTCAAGCTGACAGGTTGTCAAGCCTTGTCACGCCTCACTGACTGACTTGACAGGTGACAACAATGCACCACATGTCAGAGTGTCACTCACTTGTCTACCTGTCAAGCTGTCACCTGTCAAGCTGACAGGTTGTCAAGCCTTGTCACGCCTCACTGACTGACTTGACAGGTGACAACAATGCACCACATGTCAGAGTGTCACTCACTTGTCTACCTGTCAAGCTGTCACCTGTCAAGCTGACAGGTTGTCAAGCCTTGTCACGCCTCACTGACTGACTTGACAGGTGACAACAATGCACCACATGTCAGAGTGTCACTCACTTGTCTACCTGTCAAGCTGTCACCTGTCAAGCTGACAGGTTGTCAAGCCTTGTCACGCCTCACTGACTGACTTGACAGGTGACAACAATGCACCACATGTCAGAGTGTCACTCACTTGTCTACCTGTCAAGCTGTCACCTGTCAAGCTGACAGGTTGTCAAGCCTTGTCACGCCTCACTGACTGACTTGACAGGTGACAACAATGCACCACATGTCAGAGTGTCACTCACTTGTCTACCTGTCAAGCTGTCACCTGTCAAGCTGACAGGTTGTCAAGCCTTGTCACGCCTCACTGACTGACTTGACAGGTGACAACAATGCACCACATGTCAGAGTGTCACTCACTTGTCTACCTGTCAAGCTGTCACCTGTCAAGCTGACAGGTTGTCAAGCCTTGTCACGCCTCACTGACTGACTTGACAGGTGACAACAATGCACCACATGTCAGAGTGTCACTCACTTGTCTACCTGTCAAGCTGTCACCTGTCAAGCTGACAGGTTGTCAAGCCTTGTCACGCCTCACTGACTGACTTGACAGGTGACAACAATGCACCACATGTCAGAGTGTCACTCACTTGTCTACCTGTCAAGCTGTCACCTGTCAAGCTGACAGGTTGTCAAGCCTTGTCACGCCTCACTGACTGACTTGACAGGTGACAACAATGCACCACATGTCAGAGTGTCACTCACTTGTCTACCTGTCAAGCTGTCACCTGTCAAGCTGACAGGTTGTCAAGCCTTGTCACGCCTCACTGACTGACTTGACAGGTGACAACAATGCACCACATGTCAGAGTGTCACTCACTTGTCTACCTGTCAAGCTGTCACCTGTCAAGCTGACAGGTTGTCAAGCCTTGTCACGCCTCACTGACTGACTTGACAGGTGACAACAATGCACCACATGTCAGAGTGTCACTCACTTGTCTACCTGTCAAGCTGTCACCTGTCAAGCTGACAGGTTGTCAAGCCTTGTCACGCCTCACTGACTGACTTGACAGGTGACAACAATGCACCACATGTCAGAGTGTCACTCACTTGTCTACCTGTCAAGCTGTCACCTGTCAAGCTGACAGGTTGTCAAGCCTTGTCACGCCTCACTGACTGACTTGACAGGTGACAACAATGCACCACATGTCAGAGTGTCACTCACTTGTCTACCTGTCAAGCTGTCACCTGTCAAGCTGACAGGTTGTCAAGCCTTGTCACGCCTCACTGACTGACTTGACAGGTGACAACAATGCACCACATGTCAGAGTGTCACTCACTTGTCTACCTGTCAAGCTGTCACCTGTCAAGCTGACAGGTTGTCAAGCCTTGTCACGCCTCACTGACTGACTTGACAGGTGACAACAATGCACCACATGTCAGAGTGTCACTCACTTGTCTACCTGTCAAGCTGTCACCTGTCAAGCTGACAGGTTGTCAAGCCTTGTCACGCCTCACTGACTGACTTGACAGGTGACAACAATGCACCACATGTCAGAGTGTCACTCACTTGTCTACCTGTCAAGCTGTCACCTGTCAAGCTGACAGGTTGTCAAGCCTTGTCACGCCTCACTGACTGACTTGACAGGTGACAACATGCACCACATGTCAGAGTGTCACTCACTTGTCTACCTGTCAAGCTGTCACCTGTCAAGCTGACAGGTTGTCAAGCCTTGTCACGCCTCACTGACTGACTTGACAGGTGACAACAATGCACCACATGTCAGAGTGTCACTCACTTGTCTACCTGTCAAGCTGTCACCTGTCAAGCTGACAGGTTGTCAAGCCTTGTCACGCCTCACTGACTGACTTGACAGGTGACAACAATGCACCACATGTCAGAGTGTCACTCACTTGTCTACCTGTCAAGCTGTCACCTGTCAAGCTGACAGGTTGTCAAGCCTTGTCACGCCTCACTGACTGACTTGACAGGTGACAACAATGCACCACATGTCAGAGTGTCACTCACTTGTCTACCTGTCAAGCTGTCACCTGTCAAGCTGACAGGTTGTCAAGCCTTGTCACGCCTCACTGACTGACTTGACAGGTGACAACAATGCACCACATGTCAGAGTGTCACTCACTTGTCTACCTGTCAAGCTGTCACCTGTCAAGCTGACAGGTTGTCAAGCCTTGTCACGCCTCACTGACTGACTTGACAGGTGACAACATGCACCACATGTCAGAGTGTCACTCACTTGTCTACCTGTCAAGCTGTCACCTGTCAAGCTGACAGGTTGTCAAGCCTTGTCACGCCTCACTGACTGACTTGACAGGTGACAACAATGCACCACATGTCAGAGTGTCACTCACTTGTCTACCTGTCAAGCTGTCACCTGTCAAGCTGACAGGTTGTCAAGCCTTGTCACGCCTCACTGACTGACTTGACAGGTGACAACAATGCACCACATGTCAGAGTGTCACTCACTTGTCTACCTGTCAAGCTGTCACCTGTCAAGCTGACAGGTTGTCAAGCCTTGTCACGCCTCACTGACTGACTTGACAGGTGACAACAATGCACCACATGTCAGAGTGTCACTCACTTGTCTACCTGTCAAGCTGTCACCTGTCAAGCTGACAAGCTGTCACCTGTCAAGCTGACAGGTTGTTGTCACGCCTCACTGACTGACTTGACAGGTGACAACAATGCACCACATGTCAGAGTGTCACTCACTTGTCTACCTGTCAAGCTGTCACCTGTCAAGCTGACAGGTTGTCAAGCCTTGTCACGCCTCACTGACTGACTTGACAGGTGACAACAATGCACCACATGTCAGAGTGTCACTCACTTGTCTACCTGTCAAGCTGTCACCTGTCAAGCTGACAGGTTGTCAAGCCTTGTCACGCCTCACTGACTGACTTGACAGGTGACAACAATGCACCACATGTCAGAGTGTCACTCACTTGTCTACCTGTCAAGCTGTCACCTGTCAAGCTGACAGGTTGTCAAGCCTTGTCACGCCTCACTGACTGACTTGACAGGTGACAACAATGCACCACATGTCAGAGTGTCACTCACTTGTCTACCTGTCAAGCTGTCACCTGTCAAGCTGACAGGTTGTCAAGCCTTGTCACGCCTCACTGACTGACTTGACAGGTGACAACAATGCACCACATGTCAGAGTGTCACTCACTTGTCTACCTGTCAAGCTGTCACCTGTCAAGCTGACAGGTTGTCAAGCCTTGTCACGCCTCACTGACTGACTTGACAGGTGACAACAATGCACCACATGTCAGAGTGTCACTCACTTGTCTACCTGTCAAGCTGTCACCTGTCAAGCTGACAGGTTGTCAAGCCTTGTCACGCCTCACTGACTGACTTGACAGGTGACAACAATGCACCACATGTCAGAGTGTCACTCACTTGTCTACCTGTCAAGCTGTCACCTGTCAAGCTGACAGGTTGTCAAGCCTTGTCACGCCTCACTGACTGACTTGACAGGTGACAACAATGCACCACATGTCAGAGTGTCACTCACTTGTCTACCTGTCAAGCTGTCACCTGTCAAGCTGACAGGTTGTCAAGCCTTGTCACGCCTCACTGACTGACTTGACAGGTGACAACAATGCACCACATGTCAGAGTGTCACTCACTTGTCTACCTGTCAAGCTGTCACCTGTCAAGCTGACAGGTTGTCAAGCCTTGTCACGCCTCACTGACTGACTTGACAGGTGACAACAATGCACCACATGTCAGAGTGTCACTCACTTGTCTACCTGTCAAGCTGTCACCTGTCAAGCTGACAGGTTGTCAAGCCTTGTCACGCCTCACTGACTGACTTGACAGGTGACAACAATGCACCACATGTCAGAGTGTCACTCACTTGTCTACCTGTCAAGCTGTCACCTGTCAAGCTGACAGGTTGTCAAGCCTTGTCACGCCTCACTGACTGACTTGACAGGTGACAACAATGCACCACATGTCAGAGTGTCACTCACTTGTCTACCTGTCAAGCTGTCACCTGTCAAGCTGACAGGTTGTCAAGCCTTGTCACGCCTCACTGACTGACTTGACAGGTGACAACAATGCACCACATGTCAGAGTGTCACTCACTTGTCTACCTGTCAAGCTGTCACCTGTCAAGCTGACAGGTTGTCAAGCCTTGTCACGCCTCACTGACTGACTTGACAGGTGACAACAATGCACCACATGTCAGAGTGTCACTCACTTGTCTACCTGTCAAGCTGTCACCTGTCAAGCTGACAGGTTGTCAAGCCTTGTCACGCCTCACTGACTGACTTGACAGGTGACAACAATGCACCACATGTCAGAGTGTCACTCACTTGTCTACCTGTCAAGCTGTCACCTGTCAAGCTGACAGGTTGTCAAGCCTTGTCACGCCTCACTGACTGACTTGACAGGTGACAACAATGCACCACATGTCAGAGTGTCACTCACTTGTCTACCTGTCAAGCTGTCACCTGTCAAGCTGACAGGTTGTCAAGCCTTGTCACGCCTCACTGACTGACTTGACAGGTGACAACAATGCACCACATGTCAGAGTGTCACTCACTTGTCTACCTGTCAAGCTGTCACCTGTCAAGCTGACAGGTTGTCAAGCCTTGTCACGCCTCACTGACTGACTTGACAGGTGACAACAATGCACCACATGTCAGAGTGTCACTCACTTGTCTACCTGTCAAGCTGTCACCTGTCAAGCTGACAGGTTGTCAAGCCTTGTCACGCCTCACTGACTGACTTGACAGGTGACAACAATGCACCACATGTCAGAGTGTCACTCACTTGTCTACCTGTCAAGCTGTCACCTGTCAAGCTGACAGGTTGTCAAGCCTTGTCACGCCTCACTGACTGACTTGACAGGTGACAACAATGCACCACATGTCAGAGTGTCACTCACTTGTCTACCTGTCAAGCTGTCACCTGTCAAGCTGACAGGTTGTCAAGCCTTGTCACGCCTCACTGACTGACTTGACAGGTGACAACAATGCACCACATGTCAGAGTGTCACTCACTTGTCTACCTGTCAAGCTGTCACCTGTCAAGCTGACAGGTTGTCAAGCCTTGTCACGCCTCACTGACTGACTTGACAGGTGACAACAATGCACCACATGTCAGAGTGTCACTCACTTGTCTACCTGTCAAGCTGTCACCTGTCAAGCTGACAGGTTGTCAAGCCTTGTCACGCCTCACTGACTGACTTGACAGGTGACAACAATGCACCACATGTCAGAGTGTCACTCACTTGTCTACCTGTCAAGCTGTCACCTGTCAAGCTGACAGGTTGTCAAGCCTTGTCACGCCTCACTGACTGACTTGACAGGTGACAACAATGCACCACATGTCAGAGTGTCACTCACTTGTCTACCTGTCAAGCTGTCACCTGTCAAGCTGACAGGTTGTCAAGCCTTGTCACGCCTCACTGACTGACTTGACAGGTGACAACAATGCACCACATGTCAGAGTGTCACTCACTTGTCTACCTGTCAAGCTGTCACCTGTCAAGCTGACAGGTTGTCAAGCCTTGTCACGCCTCACTGACTGACTTGACAGGTGACAACAATGCACCACATGTCAGAGTGTCACTCACTTGTCTACCTGTCAAGCTGTCACCTGTCAAGCTGACAGGTTGTCAAGCCTTGTCACGCCTCACTGACTGACTTGACAGGTGACAACAATGCACCACATGTCAGAGTGTCACTCACTTGTCTACCTGTCAAGCTGTCACCTGTCAAGCTGACAGGTTGTCAAGCCTTGTCACGCCTCACTGACTGACTTGACAGGTGACAACAATGCACCACATGTCAGAGTGTCACTCACTTGTCTACCTGTCAAGCTGTCACCTGTCAAGCTGACAGGTTGTCAAGCCTTGTCACGCCTCACTGACTGACTTGACAGGTGACAACAATGCACCACATGTCAGAGTGTCACTCACTTGTCTACCTGTCAAGCTGTCACCTGTCAAGCTGACAGGTTGTCAAGCCTTGTCACGCCTCACTGACTGACTTGACAGGTGACAACAATGCACCACATGTCAGAGTGTCACTCACTTGTCTACCTGTCAAGCTGTCACCTGTCAAGCTGACAGGTTGTCAAGCCTTGTCACGCCTCACTGACTGACTTGACAGGTGACAACAATGCACCACATGTCAGAGTGTCACTCACTTGTCTACCTGTCAAGCTGTCACCTGTCAAGCTGACAGGTTGTCAAGCCTTGTCACGCCTCACTGACTGACTTGACAGGTGACAACAATGCACCACATGTCAGAGTGTCACTCACTTGTCTACCTGTCAAGCTGTCACCTGTCAAGCTGACAGGTTGTCAAGCCTTGTCACGCCTCACTGACTGACTTGACAGGTGACAACAATGCACCACATGTCAGAGTGTCACTCACTTGTCTACCTGTCAAGCTGTCACCTGTCAAGCTGACAGGTTGTCAAGCCTTGTCACGCCTCACTGACTGACTTGACAGGTGACAACAATGCACCACATGTCAGAGTGTCACTCACTTGTCTACCTGTCAAGCTGTCACCTGTCAAGCTGACAGGTTGTCAAGCCTTGTCACGCCTCACTGACTGACTTGACAGGTGACAACAATGCACCACATGTCAGAGTGTCACTCACTTGTCTACCTGTCAAGCTGTCACCTGTCAAGCTGACAGGTTGTCAAGCCTTGTCACGCCTCACTGACTGACTTGACAGGTGACAACAATGCACCACATGTCAGAGTGTCACTCACTTGTCTACCTGTCAAGCTGTCACCTGTCAAGCTGACAGGTTGTCAAGCCTTGTCACGCCTCACTGACTGACTTGACAGGTGACAACAATGCACCACATGTCAGAGTGTCACTCACTTGTCTACCTGTCAAGCTGTCACCTGTCAAGCTGACAGGTTGTCAAGCCTTGTCACGCCTCACTGACTGACTTGACAGGTGACAACAATGCACCACATGTCAGAGTGTCACTCACTTGTCTACCTGTCAAGCTGTCACCTGTCAAGCTGACAGGTTGTCAAGCCTTGTCACGCCTCACTGACTGACTTGACAGGTGACAACAATGCACCACATGTCAGAGTGTCACTCACTTGTCTACCTGTCAAGCTGTCACCTGTCAAGCTGACAGGTTGTCAAGCCTTGTCACGCCTCACTGACTGACTTGACAGGTGACAACAATGCACCACATGTCAGAGTGTCACTCACTTGTCTACCTGTCAAGCTGTCACCTGTCAAGCTGACAGGTTGTCAAGCCTTGTCACGCCTCACTGACTGACTTGACAGGTGACAACAATGCACCACATGTCAGAGTGTCACTCACTTGTCTACCTGTCAAGCTGTCACCTGTCAAGCTGACAGGTTGTCAAGCCTTGTCACGCCTCACTGACTGACTTGACAGGTGACAACAATGCACCACATGTCAGAGTGTCACTCACTTGTCTACCTGTCAAGCTGTCACCTGTCAAGCTGACAGGTTGTCAAGCCTTGTCACGCCTCACTGACTGACTTGACAGGTGACAACAATGCACCACATGTCAGAGTGTCACTCACTTGTCTACCTGTCAAGCTGTCACCTGTCAAGCTGACAGGTTGTCAAGCCTTGTCACGCCTCACTGACTGACTTGACAGGTGACAACAATGCACCACATGTCAGAGTGTCACTCACTTGTCTACCTGTCAAGCTGTCACCTGTCAAGCTGACAGGTTGTCAAGCCTTGTCACGCCTCACTGACTGACTTGACAGGTGACAACAATGCACCACATGTCAGAGTGTCACTCACTTGTCTACCTGTCAAGCTGTCACCTGTCAAGCTGACAGGTTGTCAAGCCTTGTCACGCCTCACTGACTGACTTGACAGGTGACAACAATGCACCACATGTCAGAGTGTCACTCACTTGTCTACCTGTCAAGCTGTCACCTGTCAAGCTGACAGGTTGTCAAGCCTTGTCACGCCTCACTGACTGACTTGACAGGTGACAACAATGCACCACATGTCAGAGTGTCACTCACTTGTCTACCTGTCAAGCTGTCACCTGTCAAGCTGACAGGTTGTCAAGCCTTGTCACGCCTCACTGACTGACTTGACAGGTGACAACAATGCACCACATGTCAGAGTGTCACTCACTTGTCTACCTGTCAAGCTGTCACCTGTCAAGCTGACAGGTTGTCAAGCCTTGTCACGCCTCACTGACTGACTTGACAGGTGACAACAATGCACCACATGTCAGAGTGTCACTCACTTGTCTACCTGTCAAGCTGTCACCTGTCAAGCTGACAGGTTGTCAAGCCTTGTCACGCCTCACTGACTGACTTGACAGGTGACAACAATGCACCACATGTCAGAGTGTCACTCACTTGTCTACCTGTCAAGCTGTCACCTGTCAAGCTGACAGGTTGTCAAGCCTTGTCACGCCTCACTGACTGACTTGACAGGTGACAACAATGCACCACATGTCAGAGTGTCACTCACTTGTCTACCTGTCAAGCTGTCACCTGTCAAGCTGACAGGTTGTCAAGCCTTGTCACGCCTCACTGACTGACTTGACAGGTGACAACAATGCACCACATGTCAGAGTGTCACTCACTTGTCTACCTGTCAAGCTGTCACCTGTCAAGCTGACAGGTTGTCAAGCCTTGTCACGCCTCACTGACTGACTTGACAGGTGACAACAATGCACCACATGTCAGAGTGTCACTCACTTGTCTACCTGTCAAGCTGTCACCTGTCAAGCTGACAGGTTGTCAAGCCTTGTCACGCCTCACTGACTGACTTGACAGGTGACAACAATGCACCACATGTCAGAGTGTCACTCACTTGTCTACCTGTCAAGCTGTCACCTGTCAAGCTGACAGGTTGTCAAGCCTTGTCACGCCTCACTGACTGACTTGACAGGTGACAACAATGCACCACATGTCAGAGTGTCACTCACTTGTCTACCTGTCAAGCTGTCACCTGTCAAGCTGACAGGTTGTCAAGCCTTGTCACGCCTCACTGACTGACTTGACAGGTGACAACAATGCACCACATGTCAGAGTGTCACTCACTTGTCTACCTGTCAAGCTGTCACCTGTCAAGCTGACAGGTTGTCAAGCCTTGTCACGCCTCACTGACTGACTTGACAGGTGACAACAATGCACCACATGTCAGAGTGTCACTCACTTGTCTACCTGTCAAGCTGTCACCTGTCAAGCTGACAGGTTGTCAAGCCTTGTCACGCCTCACTGACTGACTTGACAGGTGACAACAATGCACCACATGTCAGAGTGTCACTCACTTGTCTACCTGTCAAGCTGTCACCTGTCAAGCTGACAGGTTGTCAAGCCTTGTCACGCCTCACTGACTGACTTGACAGGTGACAACAATGCACCACATGTCAGAGTGTCACTCACTTGTCTACCTGTCAAGCTGTCACCTGTCAAGCTGACAGGTTGTCAAGCCTTGTCACGCCTCACTGACTGACTTGACAGGTGACAACAATGCACCACATGTCAGAGTGTCACTCACTTGTCTACCTGTCAAGCTGTCACCTGTCAAGCTGACAGGTTGTCAAGCCTTGTCACGCCTCACTGACTGACTTGACAGGTGACAACAATGCACCACATGTCAGAGTGTCACTCACTTGTCTACCTGTCAAGCTGTCACCTGTCAAGCTGACAGGTTGTCAAGCCTTGTCACGCCTCACTGACTGACTTGACAGGTGACAACAATGCACCACATGTCAGAGTGTCACTCACTTGTCTACCTGTCAAGCTGTCACCTGTCAAGCTGACAGGTTGTCAAGCCTTGTCACGCCTCACTGACTGACTTGACAGGTGACAACAATGCACCACATGTCAGAGTGTCACTCACTTGTCTACCTGTCAAGCTGTCACCTGTCAAGCTGACAGGTTGTCAAGCCTTGTCACGCCTCACTGACTGACTTGACAGGTGACAACAATGCACCACATGTCAGAGTGTCACTCACTTGTCTACCTGTCAAGCTGTCACCTGTCAAGCTGACAGGTTGTCAAGCCTTGTCACGCCTCACTGACTGACTTGACAGGTGACAACAATGCACCACATGTCAGAGTGTCACTCACTTGTCTACCTGTCAAGCTGTCACCTGTCAAGCTGACAGGTTGTCAAGCCTTGTCACGCCTCACTGACTGACTTGACAGGTGACAACAATGCACCACATGTCAGAGTGTCACTCACTTGTCTACCTGTCAAGCTGTCACCTGTCAAGCTGACAGGTTGTCAAGCCTTGTCACGCCTCACTGACTGACTTGACAGGTGACAACAATGCACCACATGTCAGAGTGTCACTCACTTGTCTACCTGTCAAGCTGTCACCTGTCAAGCTGACAGGTTGTCAAGCCTTGTCACGCCTCACTGACTGACTTGACAGGTGACAACAATGCACCACATGTCAGAGTGTCACTCACTTGTCTACCTGTCAAGCTGTCACCTGTCAAGCTGACAGGTTGTCAAGCCTTGTCACGCCTCACTGACTGACTTGACAGGTGACAACAATGCACCACATGTCAGAGTGTCACTCACTTGTCTACCTGTCAAGCTGTCACCTGTCAAGCTGACAGGTTGTCAAGCCTTGTCACGCCTCACTGACTGACTTGACAGGTGACAACAATGCACCACATGTCAGAGTGTCACTCACTTGTCTACCTGTCAAGCTGTCACCTGTCAAGCTGACAGGTTGTCAAGCCTTGTCACGCCTCACTGACTGACTTGACAGGTGACAACAATGCACCACATGTCAGAGTGTCACTCACTTGTCTACCTGTCAAGCTGTCACCTGTCAAGCTGACAGGTTGTCAAGCCTTGTCACGCCTCACTGACTGACTTGACAGGTGACAACAATGCACCACATGTCAGAGTGTCACTCACTTGTCTACCTGTCAAGCTGTCACCTGTCAAGCTGACAGGTTGTCAAGCCTTGTCACGCCTCACTGACTGACTTGACAGGTGACAACAATGCACCACATGTCAGAGTGTCACTCACTTGTCTACCTGTCAAGCTGTCACCTGTCAAGCTGACAGGTTGTCAAGCCTTGTCACGCCTCACTGACTGACTTGACAGGTGACAACAATGCACCACATGTCAGAGTGTCACTCACTTGTCTACCTGTCAAGCTGTCACCTGTCAAGCTGACAGGTTGTCAAGCCTTGTCACGCCTCACTGACTGACTTGACAGGTGACAACAATGCACCACATGTCAGAGTGTCACTCACTTGTCTACCTGTCAAGCTGTCACCTGTCAAGCTGACAGGTTGTCAAGCCTTGTCACGCCTCACTGACTGACTTGACAGGTGACAACAATGCACCACATGTCAGAGTGTCACTCACTTGTCTACCTGTCAAGCTGTCACCTGTCAAGCTGACAGGTTGTCAAGCCTTGTCACGCCTCACTGACTGACTTGACAGGTGACAACAATGCACCACATGTCAGAGTGTCACTCACTTGTCTACCTGTCAAGCTGTCACCTGTCAAGCTGACAGGTTGTCAAGCCTTGTCACGCCTCACTGACTGACTTGACAGGTGACAACAATGCACCACATGTCAGAGTGTCACTCACTTGTCTACCTGTCAAGCTGTCACCTGTCAAGCTGACAGGTTGTCAAGCCTTGTCACGCCTCACTGACTGACTTGACAGGTGACAACAATGCACCACATGTCAGAGTGTCACTCACTTGTCTACCTGTCAAGCTGTCACCTGTCAAGCTGACAGGTTGTCAAGCCTTGTCACGCCTCACTGACTGACTTGACAGGTGACAACAATGCACCACATGTCAGAGTGTCACTCACTTGTCTACCTGTCAAGCTGTCACCTGTCAAGCTGACAGGTTGTCAAGCCTTGTCACGCCTCACTGACTGACTTGACAGGTGACAACAATGCACCACATGTCAGAGTGTCACTCACTTGTCTACCTGTCAAGCTGTCACCTGTCAAGCTGACAGGTTGTCAAGCCTTGTCACGCCTCACTGACTGACTTGACAGGTGACAACAATGCACCACATGTCAGAGTGTCACTCACTTGTCTACCTCTCAAGCTGTCACCTGTCAAGCTGACAGGTTGTCAAGCCTTGTCACGCCTCACTGACTGACTTGACAGGTGACAACAATGCACCACATGTCAGAGTGTCACTCACTTGTCTACCTGTCAAGCTGTCACCTGTCAAGCTGACAGGTTGTCAAGCCTTGTCACGCCTCACTGACTGACTTGACAGGTGACAACAATGCACCACATGTCAGAGTGTCACTCACTTGTCTACCTGTCAAGCTGTCACCTGTCAAGCTGACAGGTTGTCAAGCCTTGTCACGCCTCACTGACTGACTTGACAGGTGACAACAATGCACCACATGTCAGAGTGTCACTCACTTGTCTACCTCTCAAGCTGTCACCTGTCAAGCTGACAGGTTGTCAAGCCTTGTCACGCCTCACTGACTGACTTGACAGGTGACAACAATGCACCACATGTCAGAGTGTCACTCACTTGTCTACCTCTCAAGCTGTCACCTGTCAAGCTGACAGGTTGTCAAGCCTTGTCACGCCTCACTGACTGACTTGACAGGTGACAACAATGCACCACATGTCAGAGTGTCACTCACTTGTCTACCTCTCAAGCTGTCACCTGTCAAGCTGACAGGTTGTCAAGCCTTGTCACGCCTCACTGACTGACTTGACAGGTGACAACAATGCACCACATGTCAGAGTGTCACTCACTTGTCTACCTCTCAAGCTGTCACCTGTCAAGCTGACAGGTTGTCAAGCCTTGTCACGCCTCACTGACTGACTTGACAGGTGACAACAATGCACCACATGTCAGAGTGTCACTCACTTGTCTACCTCTCAAGCTGTCACCTGTCAAGCTGACAGGTTGTCAAGCCTTGTCACGCCTCACTGACTGACTTGACAGGTGACAACTATGCACCACATGTCAGAGTGTCACTCACTTGTCTACCTCTCAAGCTGTCACCTGTCAAGCTGACAGGTTGTCAAGCCTTGTCACGCCTCACTGACTGACTTGACAGGTGACAACAATGCACCACATGTCAGAGTGTCACTCACTTGTCTACCTCTCAAGCTGTCACCTGTCAAGCTGACAGGTTGTCAAGCCTTGTCACGCCTCACTGACTGACTTGACAGGTGACAACAATGCACCACATGTCAGAGTGTCACTCACTTGTCTACCTCTCAAGCTGTCACCTGTCAAGCTGACAGGTTGTCAAGCCTTGTCACGCCTCACTGACTGACTTGACAGGTGACAACAATGCACCACATGTCAGAGTGTCACTCACTTGTCTACCTCTCAAGCTGTCACCTGTCAAGCTGACAGGTTGTCAAGCCTTGTCACGCCTCACTGACTGACTTGACAGGTGACAACTATGCACCACATGTCAGAGTGTCACTCACTTGTCTACCTCTCAAGCTGTCACCTGTCAAGCTGACAGGTTGTCAAGCCTTGTCACGCCTCACTGACTGACTTGACAGGTGACAACAATGCACCACATGTCAGAGTGTCACTCACTTGTCTACCTCTCAAGCTGTCACCTGTCAAGCTGACAGGTTGTCAAGCCTTGTCACGCCTCACTGACTGACTTGACAGGTGACAACAATGCACCACATGTCAGAGTGTCACTCACTTGTCTACCTCTCAAGCTGTCACCTGTCAAGCTGACAGGTTGTCAAGCCTTGTCACGCCTCACTGACTGACTTGACAGGTGACAACAATGCACCACATGTCAGAGTGTCACTCACTTGTCTACCTCTCAAGCTGTCACCTGTCAAGCTGACAGGTTGTCAAGCCTTGTCACGCCTCACTGACTGACTTGACAGGTGACAACAATGCACCACATGTCAGAGTGTCACTCACTTGTCTACCTCTCAAGCTGTCACCTGTCAAGCTGACAGGTTGTCAAGCCTTGTCACGCCTCACTGACTGACTTGACAGGTGACAACAATGCACCACATGTCAGAGTGTCACTCACTTGTCTACCTCTCAAGCTGTCACCTGTCAAGCTGACAGGTTGTCAAGCCTTGTCACGCCTCACTGACTGACTTGACAGGTGACAACAATGCACCACATGTCAGAGTGTCACTCACTTGTCTACCTCTCAAGCTGTCACCTGTCAAGCTGACAGGTTGTCAAGCCTTGTCACGCCTCACTGACTGACTTGACAGGTGACAACAATGCACCACATGTCAGAGTGTCACTCACTTGTCTACCTCTCAAGCTGTCACCTGTCAAGCTGACAGGTTGTCAAGCCTTGTCACGCCTCACTGACTGACTTGACAGGTGACAACAATGCACCACATGTCAGAGTGTCACTCACTTGTCTACCTCTCAAGCTGTCACCTGTCAAGCTGACAGGTTGTCAAGCCTTGTCACGCCTCACTGACTGACTTGACAGGTGACAACTATGCACCACATGTCAGAGTGTCACTCACTTGTCTACCTCTCAAGCTGTCACCTGTCAAGCTGACAGGTTGTCAAGCCTTGTCACGCCTCACTGACTGACTTGACAGGTGACAACTATGCACCACATGTCAGAGTGTCACTCACTTGTCTACCTCTCAAGCTGTCACCTGTCAAGCTGACAGGTTGTCAAGCCTTGTCACGCCTCACTGACTGACTTGACAGGTGACAACAATGCACCACATGTCAGAGTGTCACTCACTTGTCTACCTCTCAAGCTGTCACCTGTCAAGCTGACAGGTTGTCAAGCCTTGTCACGCCTCACTGACTGACTTGACAGGTGACAACAATGCACCACATGTCAGAGTGTCACTCACTTGTCTACCTCTCAAGCTGTCACCTGTCAAGCTGACAGGTTGTCAAGCCTTGTCACGCCTCACTGACTGACTTGACAGGTGACAACTATGCACCACATGTCAGAGTGTCACTCACTTGTCTACCTCTCAAGCTGTCACCTGTCAAGCTGACAGGTTGTCAAGCCTTGTCACGCCTCACTGACTGACTTGACAGGTGACAACTATGCACCACATGTCAGAGTGTCACTCACTTGTCTACCTCTCAAGCTGTCACCTGTCAAGCTGACAGGTTGTCAAGCCTTGTCACGCCTCACTGACTGACTTGACAGGTGACAACTATGCACCACATGTCAGAGTGTCACTCACTTGTCTACCTCTCAAGCTGTCACCTGTCAAGCTGACAGGTTGTCAAGCCTTGTCACGCCTCACTGACTGACTTGACAGGTGACAACAATGCACCACATGTCAGAGTGTCACTCACTTGTCTACCTCTCAAGCTGTCACCTGTCAAGCTGACAGGTTGTCAAGCCTTGTCACGCCTCACTGACTGACTTGACAGGTGACAACTATGCACCACATGTCAGAGTGTCACTCACTTGTCTACCTCTCAAGCTGTCACCTGTCAAGCTGACAGGTTGTCAAGCCTTGTCACGCCTCACTGACTGACTTGACAGGTGACAACTATGCACCACATGTCAGAGTGTCACTCACTTGTCTACCTCTCAAGCTGTCACCTGTCAAGCTGACAGGTTGTCAAGCCTTGTCACGCCTCACTGACTGACTTGACAGGTGACAACTATGCACCACATGTCAGAGTGTCACTCACTTGTCTACCTCTCAAGCTGTCACCTGTCAAGCTGACAGGTTGTCAAGCCTTGTCACGCCTCACTGACTGACTTGACAGGTGACAACTATGCACCACATGTCAGAGTGTCACTCACTTGTCTACCTCTCAAGCTGTCACCTGTCAAGCTGACAGGTTGTCAAGCCTTGTCACGCCTCACTGACTGACTTGACAGGTGACAACTATGCACCACATGTCAGAGTGTCACTCACTTGTCTACCTCTCAAGCTGTCACCTGTCAAGCTGACAGGTTGTCAAGCCTTGTCACGCCTCACTGACTGACTTGACAGGTGACAACTATGCACCACATGTCAGAGTGTCACTCACTTGTCTACCTCTCAAGCTGTCACCTGTCAAGCTGACAGGTTGTCAAGCCTTGTCACGCCTCACTGACTGACTTGACAGGTGACAACTATGCACCACATGTCAGAGTGTCACTCACTTGTCTACCTCTCAAGCTGTCACCTGTCAAGCTGACAGGTTGTCAAGCCTTGTCACGCCTCACTGACTGACTTGACAGGTGACAACTATGCACCACATGTCAGAGTGTCACTCACTTGTCTACCTCTCAAGCTGTCACCTGTCAAGCTGACAGGTTGTCAAGCCTTGTCACGCCTCACTGACTGACTTGACAGGTGACAACAATGCACCACATGTCAGAGTGTCACTCACTTGTCTACCTCTCAAGCTGTCACCTGTCAAGCTGACAGGTTGTCAAGCCTTGTCACGCCTCACTGACTGACTTGACAGGTGACAACAATGCACCACATGTCAGAGTGTCACTCACTTGTCTACCTCTCAAGCTGTCACCTGTCAAGCTGACAGGTTGTCAAGCCTTGTCACGCCTCACTGACTGACTTGACAGGTGACAACTATGCACCACATGTCAGAGTGTCACTCACTTGTCTACCTCTCAAGCTGTCACCTGTCAAGCTGACAGGTTGTCAAGCCTTGTCACGCCTCACTGACTGACTTGACAGGTGACAACTATGCACCACATGTCAGAGTGTCACTCACTTGTCTACCTCTCAAGCTGTCACCTGTCAAGCTGACAGGTTGTCAAGCCTTGTCACGCCTCACTGACTGACTTGACAGGTGACAACTATGCACCACATGTCAGAGTGTCACTCACTTGTCTACCTCTCAAGCTGTCACCTGTCAAGCTGACAGGTTGTCAAGCCTTGTCACGCCTCACTGACTGACTTGACAGGTGACAACTATGCACCACATGTCAGAGTGTCACTCACTTGTCTACCTCTCAAGCTGTCACCTGTCAAGCTGACAGGTTGTCAAGCCTTGTCACGCCTCACTGACTGACTTGACAGGTGACAACTATGCACCACATGTCAGAGTGTCACTCACTTGTCTACCTCTCAAGCTGTCACCTGTCAAGCTGACAGGTTGTCAAGCCTTGTCACGCCTCACTGACTGACTTGACAGGTGACAACTATGCACCACATGTCAGAGTGTCACTCACTTGTCTACCTCTCAAGCTGTCACCTGTCAAGCTGACAGGTTGTCAAGCCTTGTCACGCCTCACTGACTGACTTGACAGGTGACAACTATGCACCACATGTCAGAGTGTCACTCACTTGTCTACCTCTCAAGCTGTCACCTGTCAAGCTGACAGGTTGTCAAGCCTTGTCACGCCTCACTGACTGACTTGACAGGTGACAACTATGCACCACATGTCAGAGTGTCACTCACTTGTCTACCTCTCAAGCTGTCACCTGTCAAGCTGACAGGTTGTCAAGCCTTGTCACGCCTCACTGACTGACTTGACAGGTGACAACAATGCACCACATGTCAGAGTGTCACTCACTTGTCTACCTCTCAAGCTGTCACCTGTCAAGCTGACAGGTTGTCAAGCCTTGTCACGCCTCACTGACTGACTTGACAGGTGACAACTATGCACCACATGTCAGAGTGTCACTCACTTGTCTACCTCTCAAGCTGTCACCTGTCAAGCTGACAGGTTGTCAAGCCTTGTCACGCCTCACTGACTGACTTGACAGGTGACAACAATGCACCACATGTCAGAGTGTCACTCACTTGTCTACCTCTCAAGCTGTCACCTGTCAAGCTGACAGGTTGTCAAGCCTTGTCACGCCTCACTGACTGACTTGACAGGTGACAACTATGCACCACATGTCAGAGTGTCACTCACTTGTCTACCTCTCAAGCTGTCACCTGTCAAGCTGACAGGTTGTCAAGCCTTGTCACGCCTCACTGACTGACTTGACAGGTGACAACTATGCACCACATGTCAGAGTGTCACTCACTTGTCTACCTCTCAAGCTGTCACCTGTCAAGCTGACAGGTTGTCAAGCCTTGTCACGCCTCACTGACTGACTTGACAGGTGACAACTATGCACCACATGTCAGAGTGTCACTCACTTGTCTACCTCTCAAGCTGTCACCTGTCAAGCTGACAGGTTGTCAAGCCTTGTCACGCCTCACTGACTGACTTGACAGGTGACAACTATGCACCACATGTCAGAGTGTCACTCACTTGTCTACCTCTCAAGCTGTCACCTGTCAAGCTGACAGGTTGTCAAGCCTTGTCACGCCTCACTGACTGACTTGACAGGTGACAACTATGCACCACATGTCAGAGTGTCACTCACTTGTCTACCTCTCAAGCTGTCACCTGTCAAGCTGACAGGTTGTCAAGCCTTGTCACGCCTCACTGACTGACTTGACAGGTGACAACTATGCACCACATGTCAGAGTGTCACTCACTTGTCTACCTCTCAAGCTGTCACCTGTCAAGCTGACAGGTTGTCAAGCCTTGTCACGCCTCACTGACTGACTTGACAGGTGACAACTATGCACCACATGTCAGAGTGTCACTCACTTGTCTACCTCTCAAGCTGTCACCTGTCAAGCTGACAGGTTGTCAAGCCTTGTCACGCCTCACTGACTGACTTGACAGGTGACAACTATGCACCACATGTCAGAGTGTCACTCACTTGTCTACCTCTCAAGCTGTCACCTGTCAAGCTGACAGGTTGTCAAGCCTTGTCACGCCTCACTGACTGACTTGACAGGTGACAACTATGCACCACATGTCAGAGTGTCACTCACTTGTCTACCTCTCAAGCTGTCACCTGTCAAGCTGACAGGTTGTCAAGCCTTGTCACGCCTCACTGACTGACTTGACAGGTGACAACTATGCACCACATGTCAGAGTGTCACTCACTTGTCTACCTCTCAAGCTGTCACCTGTCAAGCTGACAGGTTGTCAAGCCTTGTCACGCCTCACTGACTGACTTGACAGGTGACAACTATGCACCACATGTCAGAGTGTCACTCACTTGTCTACCTCTCAAGCTGTCACCTGTCAAGCTGACAGGTTGTCAAGCCTTGTCACGCCTCACTGACTGACTTGACAGGTGACAACTATGCACCACATGTCAGAGTGTCACTCACTTGTCTACCTCTCAAGCTGTCACCTGTCAAGCTGACAGGTTGTCAAGCCTTGTCACGCCTCACTGACTGACTTGACAGGTGACAACAATGCACCACATGTCAGAGTGTCACTCACTTGTCTACCTCTCAAGCTGTCACCTGTCAAGCTGACAGGTTGTCAAGCCTTGTCACGCCTCACTGACTGACTTGACAGGTGACAACTATGCACCACATGTCAGAGTGTCACTCACTTGTCTACCTCTCAAGCTGTCACCTGTCAAGCTGACAGGTTGTCAAGCCTTGTCACGCCTCACTGACTGACTTGACAGGTGACAACTATGCACCACATGTCAGAGTGTCACTCACTTGTCTACCTCTCAAGCTGTCACCTGTCAAGCTGACAGGTTGTCAAGCCTTGTCACGCCTCACTGACTGACTTGACAGGTGACAACTATGCACCACATGTCAGAGTGTCACTCACTTGTCTACCTCTCAAGCTGTCACCTGTCAAGCTGACAGGTTGTCAAGCCTTGTCACGCCTCACTGACTGACTTGACAGGTGACAACTATGCACCACATGTCAGAGTGTCACTCACTTGTCTACCTCTCAAGCTGTCACCTGTCAAGCTGACAGGTTGTCAAGCCTTGTCACGCCTCACTGACTGACTTGACAGGTGACAACTATGCACCACATGTCAGAGTGTCACTCACTTGTCTACCTCTCAAGCTGTCACCTGTCAAGCTGACAGGTTGTCAAGCCTTGTCACGCCTCACTGACTGACTTGACAGGTGACAACTATGCACCACATGTCAGAGTGTCACTCACTTGTCTACCTCTCAAGCTGTCACCTGTCAAGCTGACAGGTTGTCAAGCCTTGTCACGCCTCACTGACTGACTTGACAGGTGACAACTATGCACCACATGTCAGAGTGTCACTCACTTGTCTACCTCTCAAGCTGTCACCTGTCAAGCTGACAGGTTGTCAAGCCTTGTCACGCCTCACTGACTGACTTGACAGGTGACAACTATGCACCACATGTCAGAGTGTCACTCACTTGTCTACCTCTCAAGCTGTCACCTGTCAAGCTGACAGGTTGTCAAGCCTTGTCACGCCTCACTGACTGACTTGACAGGTGACAACTATGCACCACATGTCAGAGTGTCACTCACTTGTCTACCTCTCAAGCTGTCACCTGTCAAGCTGACAGGTTGTCAAGCCTTGTCACGCCTCACTGACTGACTTGACAGGTGACAACTATGCACCACATGTCAGAGTGTCACTCACTTGTCTACCTCTCAAGCTGTCACCTGTCAAGCTGACAGGTTGTCAAGCCTTGTCACGCCTCACTGACTGACTTGACAGGTGACAACTATGCACCACATGTCAGAGTGTCACTCACTTGTCTACCTCTCAAGCTGTCACCTGTCAAGCTGACAGGTTGTCAAGCCTTGTCACGCCTCACTGACTGACTTGACAGGTGACAACTATGCACCACATGTCAGAGTGTCACTCACTTGTCTACCTCTCAAGCTGTCACCTGTCAAGCTGACAGGTTGTCAAGCCTTGTCACGCCTCACTGACTGACTTGACAGGTGACAACTATGCACCACATGTCAGAGTGTCACTCACTTGTCTACCTCTCAAGCTGTCACCTGTCAAGCTGACAGGTTGTCAAGCCTTGTCACGCCTCACTGACTGACTTGACAGGTGACAACTATGCACCACATGTCAGAGTGTCACTCACTTGTCTACCTCTCAAGCTGTCACCTGTCAAGCTGACAGGTTGTCAAGCCTTGTCACGCCTCACTGACTGACTTGACAGGTGACAACTATGCACCACATGTCAGAGTGTCACTCACTTGTCTACCTCTCAAGCTGTCACCTGTCAAGCTGACAGGTTGTCAAGCCTTGTCACGCCTCACTGACTGACTTGACAGGTGACAACTATGCACCACATGTCAGAGTGTCACTCACTTGTCTACCTCTCAAGCTGTCACCTGTCAAGCTGACAGGTTGTCAAGCCTTGTCACGCCTCACTGACTGACTTGACAGGTGACAACTATGCACCACATGTCAGAGTGTCACTCACTTGTCTACCTCTCAAGCTGTCACCTGTCAAGCTGACAGGTTGTCAAGCCTTGTCACGCCTCACTGACTGACTTGACAGGTGACAACTATGCACCACATGTCAGAGTGTCACTCACTTGTCTACCTCTCAAGCTGTCACCTGTCAAGCTGACAGGTTGTCAAGCCTTGTCACGCCTCACTGACTGACTTGACAGGTGACAACTATGCACCACATGTCAGAGTGTCACTCACTTGTCTACCTCTCAAGCTGTCACCTGTCAAGCTGACAGGTTGTCAAGCCTTGTCACGCCTCACTGACTGACTTGACAGGTGACAACTATGCACCACATGTCAGAGTGTCACTCACTTGTCTACCTCTCAAGCTGTCACCTGTCAAGCTGACAGGTTGTCAAGCCTTGTCACGCCTCACTGACTGACTTGACAGGTGACAACTATGCACCACATGTCAGAGTGTCACTCACTTGTCTACCTCTCAAGCTGTCACCTGTCAAGCTGACAGGTTGTCAAGCCTTGTCACGCCTCACTGACTGACTTGACAGGTGACAACTATGCACCACATGTCAGAGTGTCACTCACTTGTCTACCTCTCAAGCTGTCACCTGTCAAGCTGACAGGTTGTCAAGCCTTGTCACGCCTCACTGACTGACTTGACAGGTGACAACTATGCACCACATGTCAGAGTGTCACTCACTTGTCTACCTCTCAAGCTGTCACCTGTCAAGCTGACAGGTTGTCAAGCCTTGTCACGCCTCACTGACTGACTTGACAGGTGACAACTATGCACCACATGTCAGAGTGTCACTCACTTGTCTACCTCTCAAGCTGTCACCTGTCAAGCTGACAGGTTGTCAAGCCTTGTCACGCCTCACTGACTGACTTGACAGGTGACAACTATGCACCACATGTCAGAGTGTCACTCACTTGTCTACCTCTCAAGCTGTCACCTGTCAAGCTGACAGGTTGTCAAGCCTTGTCACGCCTCACTGACTGACTTGACAGGTGACAACTATGCACCACATGTCAGAGTGTCACTCACTTGTCTACCTCTCAAGCTGTCACCTGTCAAGCTGACAGGTTGTCAAGCCTTGTCACGCCTCACTGACTGACTTGACAGGTGACAACTATGCACCACATGTCAGAGTGTCACTCACTTGTCTACCTCTCAAGCTGTCACCTGTCAAGCTGACAGGTTGTCAAGCCTTGTCACGCCTCACTGACTGACTTGACAGGTGACAACTATGCACCACATGTCAGAGTGTCACTCACTTGTCTACCTCTCAAGCTGTCACCTGTCAAGCTGACAGGTTGTCAAGCCTTGTCACGCCTCACTGACTGACTTGACAGGTGACAACTATGCACCACATGTCAGAGTGTCACTCACTTGTCTACCTCTCAAGCTGTCACCTGTCAAGCTGACAGGTTGTCAAGCCTTGTCACGCCTCACTGACTGACTTGACAGGTGACAACTATGCACCACATGTCAGAGTGTCACTCACTTGTCTACCTCTCAAGCTGTCACCTGTCAAGCTGACAGGTTGTCAAGCCTTGTCACGCCTCACTGACTGACTTGACAGGTGACAACAATGCACCACATGTCAGAGTGTCACTCACTTGTCTACCTCTCAAGCTGTCACCTGTCAAGCTGACAGGTTGTCAAGCCTTGTCACGCCTCACTGACTGACTTGACAGGTGACAACTATGCACCACATGTCAGAGTGTCACTCACTTGTCTACCTCTCAAGCTGTCACCTGTCAAGCTGACAGGTTGTCAAGCCTTGTCACGCCTCACTGACTGACTTGACAGGTGACAACTATGCACCACATGTCAGAGTGTCACTCACTTGTCTACCTCTCAAGCTGTCACCTGTCAAGCTGACAGGTTGTCAAGCCTTGTCACGCCTCACTGACTGACTTGACAGGTGACAACTATGCACCACATGTCAGAGTGTCACTCACTTGTCTACCTCTCAAGCTGTCACCTGTCAAGCTGACAGGTTGTCAAGCCTTGTCACGCCTCACTGACTGACTTGACAGGTGACAACTATGCACCACATGTCAGAGTGTCACTCACTTGTCTACCTCTCAAGCTGTCACCTGTCAAGCTGACAGGTTGTCAAGCCTTGTCACGCCTCACTGACTGACTTGACAGGTGACAACTATGCACCACATGTCAGAGTGTCACTCACTTGTCTACCTCTCAAGCTGTCACCTGTCAAGCTGACAGGTTGTCAAGCCTTGTCACGCCTCACTGACTGACTTGACAGGTGACAACTATGCACCACATGTCAGAGTGTCACTCACTTGTCTACCTCTCAAGCTGTCACCTGTCAAGCTGACAGGTTGTCAAGCCTTGTCACGCCTCACTGACTGACTTGACAGGTGACAACTATGCACCACATGTCAGAGTGTCACTCACTTGTCTACCTCTCAAGCTGTCACCTGTCAAGCTGACAGGTTGTCAAGCCTTGTCACGCCTCACTGACTGACTTGACAGGTGACAACTATGCACCACATGTCAGAGTGTCACTCACTTGTCTACCTCTCAAGCTGTCACCTGTCAAGCTGACAGGTTGTCAAGCCTTGTCACGCCTCACTGACTGACTTGACAGGTGACAACTATGCACCACATGTCAGAGTGTCACTCACTTGTCTACCTCTCAAGCTGTCACCTGTCAAGCTGACAGGTTGTCAAGCCTTGTCACGCCTCACTGACTGACTTGACAGGTGACAACTATGCACCACATGTCAGAGTGTCACTCACTTGTCTACCTCTCAAGCTGTCACCTGTCAAGCTGACAGGTTGTCAAGCCTTGTCACGCCTCACTGACTGACTTGACAGGTGACAACTATGCACCACATGTCAGAGTGTCACTCACTTGTCTACCTCTCAAGCTGTCACCTGTCAAGCTGACAGGTTGTCAAGCCTTGTCACGCCTCACTGACTGACTTGACAGGTGACAACTATGCACCACATGTCAGAGTGTCACTCACTTGTCTACCTCTCAAGCTGTCACCTGTCAAGCTGACAGGTTGTCAAGCCTTGTCACGCCTCACTGACTGACTTGACAGGTGACAACTATGCACCACATGTCAGAGTGTCACTCACTTGTCTACCTCTCAAGCTGTCACCTGTCAAGCTGACAGGTTGTCAAGCCTTGTCACGCCTCACTGACTGACTTGACAGGTGACAACTATGCACCACATGTCAGAGTGTCACTCACTTGTCTACCTCTCAAGCTGTCACCTGTCAAGCTGACAGGTTGTCAAGCCTTGTCACGCCTCACTGACTGACTTGACAGGTGACAACTATGCACCACATGTCAGAGTGTCACTCACTTGTCTACCTCTCAAGCTGTCACCTGTCAAGCTGACAGGTTGTCAAGCCTTGTCACGCCTCACTGACTGACTTGACAGGTGACAACTATGCACCACATGTCAGAGTGTCACTCACTTGTCTACCTCTCAAGCTGTCACCTGTCAAGCTGACAGGTTGTCAAGCCTTGTCACGCCTCACTGACTGACTTGACAGGTGACAACTATGCACCACATGTCAGAGTGTCACTCACTTGTCTACCTCTCAAGCTGTCACCTGTCAAGCTGACAGGTTGTCAAGCCTTGTCACGCCTCACTGACTGACTTGACAGGTGACAACTATGCACCACATGTCAGAGTGTCACTCACTTGTCTACCTCTCAAGCTGTCACCTGTCAAGCTGACAGGTTGTCAAGCCTTGTCACGCCTCACTGACTGACTTGACAGGTGACAACTATGCACCACATGTCAGAGTGTCACTCACTTGTCTACCTCTCAAGCTGTCACCTGTCAAGCTGACAGGTTGTCAAGCCTTGTCACGCCTCACTGACTGACTTGACAGGTGACAACTATGCACCACATGTCAGAGTGTCACTCACTTGTCTACCTCTCAAGCTGTCACCTGTCAAGCTGACAGGTTGTCAAGCCTTGTCACGCCTCACTGACTGACTTGACAGGTGACAACTATGCACCACATGTCAGAGTGTCACTCACTTGTCTACCTCTCAAGCTGTCACCTGTCAAGCTGACAGGTTGTCAAGCCTTGTCACGCCTCACTGACTGACTTGACAGGTGACAACTATGCACCACATGTCAGAGTGTCACTCACTTGTCTACCTCTCAAGCTGTCACCTGTCAAGCTGACAGGTTGTCAAGCCTTGTCACGCCTCACTGACTGACTTGACAGGTGACAACTATGCACCACATGTCAGAGTGTCACTCACTTGTCTACCTCTCAAGCTGTCACCTGTCAAGCTGACAGGTTGTCAAGCCTTGTCACGCCTCACTGACTGACTTGACAGGTGACAACTATGCACCACATGTCAGAGTGTCACTCACTTGTCTACCTCTCAAGCTGTCACCTGTCAAGCTGACAGGTTGTCAAGCCTTGTCACGCCTCACTGACTGACTTGACAGGTGACAACTATGCACCACATGTCAGAGTGTCACTCACTTGTCTACCTCTCAAGCTGTCACCTGTCAAGCTGACAGGTTGTCAAGCCTTGTCACGCCTCACTGACTGACTTGACAGGTGACAACAATGCACCACATGTCAGAGTGTCACTCACTTGTCTACCTCTCAAGCTGTCACCTGTCAAGCTGACAGGTTGTCAAGCCTTGTCACGCCTCACTGACTGACTTGACAGGTGACAACTATGCACCACATGTCAGAGTGTCACTCACTTGTCTACCTCTCAAGCTGTCACCTGTCAAGCTGACAGGTTGTCAAGCCTTGTCACGCCTCACTGACTGACTTGACAGGTGACAACTATGCACCACATGTCAGAGTGTCACTCACTTGTCTACCTCTCAAGCTGTCACCTGTCAAGCTGACAGGTTGTCAAGCCTTGTCACGCCTCACTGACTGACTTGACAGGTGACAACTATGCACCACATGTCAGAGTGTCACTCACTTGTCTACCTCTCAAGCTGTCACCTGTCAAGCTGACAGGTTGTCAAGCCTTGTCACGCCTCACTGACTGACTTGACAGGTGACAACTATGCACCACATGTCAGAGTGTCACTCACTTGTCTACCTCTCAAGCTGTCACCTGTCAAGCTGACAGGTTGTCAAGCCTTGTCACGCCTCACTGACTGACTTGACAGGTGACAACTATGCACCACATGTCAGAGTGTCACTCACTTGTCTACCTCTCAAGCTGTCACCTGTCAAGCTGACAGGTTGTCAAGCCTTGTCACGCCTCACTGACTGACTTGACAGGTGACAACTATGCACCACATGTCAGAGTGTCACTCACTTGTCTACCTCTCAAGCTGTCACCTGTCAAGCTGACAGGTTGTCAAGCCTTGTCACGCCTCACTGACTGACTTGACAGGTGACAACTATGCACCACATGTCAGAGTGTCACTCACTTGTCTACCTCTCAAGCTGTCACCTGTCAAGCTGACAGGTTGTCAAGCCTTGTCACGCCTCACTGACTGACTTGACAGGTGACAACTATGCACCACATGTCAGAGTGTCACTCACTTGTCTACCTCTCAAGCTGTCACCTGTCAAGCTGACAGGTTGTCAAGCCTTGTCACGCCTCACTGACTGACTTGACAGGTGACAACTATGCACCACATGTCAGAGTGTCACTCACTTGTCTACCTCTCAAGCTGTCACCTGTCAAGCTGACAGGTTGTCAAGCCTTGTCACGCCTCACTGACTGACTTGACAGGTGACAACTATGCACCACATGTCAGAGTGTCACTCACTTGTCTACCTCTCAAGCTGTCACCTGTCAAGCTGACAGGTTGTCAAGCCTTGTCACGCCTCACTGACTGACTTGACAGGTGACAACTATGCACCACATGTCAGAGTGTCACTCACTTGTCTACCTCTCAAGCTGTCACCTGTCAAGCTGACAGGTTGTCAAGCCTTGTCACGCCTCACTGACTGACTTGACAGGTGACAACTATGCACCACATGTCAGAGTGTCACTCACTTGTCTACCTCTCAAGCTGTCACCTGTCAAGCTGACAGGTTGTCAAGCCTTGTCACGCCTCACTGACTGACTTGACAGGTGACAACTATGCACCACATGTCAGAGTGTCACTCACTTGTCTACCTCTCAAGCTGTCACCTGTCAAGCTGACAGGTTGTCAAGCCTTGTCACGCCTCACTGACTGACTTGACAGGTGACAACTATGCACCACATGTCAGAGTGTCACTCACTTGTCTACCTCTCAAGCTGTCACCTGTCAAGCTGACAGGTTGTCAAGCCTTGTCACGCCTCACTGACTGACTTGACAGGTGACAACTATGCACCACATGTCAGAGTGTCACTCACTTGTCTACCTCTCAAGCTGTCACCTGTCAAGCTGACAGGTTGTCAAGCCTTGTCACGCCTCACTGACTGACTTGACAGGTGACAACTATGCACCACATGTCAGAGTGTCACTCACTTGTCTACCTCTCAAGCTGTCACCTGTCAAGCTGACAGGTTGTCAAGCCTTGTCACGCCTCACTGACTGACTTGACAGGTGACAACTATGCACCACATGTCAGAGTGTCACTCACTTGTCTACCTCTCAAGCTGTCACCTGTCAAGCTGACAGGTTGTCAAGCCTTGTCACGCCTCACTGACTGACTTGACAGGTGACAACTATGCACCACATGTCAGAGTGTCACTCACTTGTCTACCTCTCAAGCTGTCACCTGTCAAGCTGACAGGTTGTCAAGCCTTGTCACGCCTCACTGACTGACTTGACAGGTGACAACTATGCACCACATGTCAGAGTGTCACTCACTTGTCTACCTCTCAAGCTGTCACCTGTCAAGCTGACAGGTTGTCAAGCCTTGTCACGCCTCACTGACTGACTTGACAGGTGACAACTATGCACCACATGTCAGAGTGTCACTCACTTGTCTACCTCTCAAGCTGTCACCTGTCAAGCTGACAGGTTGTCAAGCCTTGTCACGCCTCACTGACTGACTTGACAGGTGACAACTATGCACCACATGTCAGAGTGTCACTCACTTGTCTACCTCTCAAGCTGTCACCTGTCAAGCTGACAGGTTGTCAAGCCTTGTCACGCCTCACTGACTGACTTGACAGGTGACAACTATGCACCACATGTCAGAGTGTCACTCACTTGTCTACCTCTCAAGCTGTCACCTGTCAAGCTGACAGGTTGTCAAGCCTTGTCACGCCTCACTGACTGACTTGACAGGTGACAACTATGCACCACATGTCAGAGTGTCACTCACTTGTCTACCTCTCAAGCTGTCACCTGTCAAGCTGACAGGTTGTCAAGCCTTGTCACGCCTCACTGACTGACTTGACAGGTGACAACTATGCACCACATGTCAGAGTGTCACTCACTTGTCTACCTCTCAAGCTGTCACCTGTCAAGCTGACAGGTTGTCAAGCCTTGTCACGCCTCACTGACTGACTTGACAGGTGACAACTATGCACCACATGTCAGAGTGTCACTCACTTGTCTACCTCTCAAGCTGTCACCTGTCAAGCTGACAGGTTGTCAAGCCTTGTCACGCCTCACTGACTGACTTGACAGGTGACAACTATGCACCACATGTCAGAGTGTCACTCACTTGTCTACCTCTCAAGCTGTCACCTGTCAAGCTGACAGGTTGTCAAGCCTTGTCACGCCTCACTGACTGACTTGACAGGTGACAACTATGCACCACATGTCAGAGTGTCACTCACTTGTCTACCTCTCAAGCTGTCACCTGTCAAGCTGACAGGTTGTCAAGCCTTGTCACGCCTCACTGACTGACTTGACAGGTGACAACTATGCACCACATGTCAGAGTGTCACTCACTTGTCTACCTCTCAAGCTGTCACCTGTCAAGCTGACAGGTTGTCAAGCCTTGTCACGCCTCACTGACTGACTTGACAGGTGACAACTATGCACCACATGTCAGAGTGTCACTCACTTGTCTACCTCTCAAGCTGTCACCTGTCAAGCTGACAGGTTGTCAAGCCTTGTCACGCCTCACTGACTGACTTGACAGGTGACAACTATGCACCACATGTCAGAGTGTCACTCACTTGTCTACCTCTCAAGCTGTCACCTGTCAAGCTGACAGGTTGTCAAGCCTTGTCACGCCTCACTGACTGACTTGACAGGTGACAACTATGCACCACATGTCAGAGTGTCACTCACTTGTCTACCTCTCAAGCTGTCACCTGTCAAGCTGACAGGTTGTCAAGCCTTGTCACGCCTCACTGACTGACTTGACAGGTGACAACTATGCACCACATGTCAGAGTGTCACTCACTTGTCTACCTCTCAAGCTGTCACCTGTCAAGCTGACAGGTTGTCAAGCCTTGTCACGCCTCACTGACTGACTTGACAGGTGACAACTATGCACCACATGTCAGAGTGTCACTCACTTGTCTACCTCTCAAGCTGTCACCTGTCAAGCTGACAGGTTGTCAAGCCTTGTCACGCCTCACTGACTGACTTGACAGGTGACAACTATGCACCACATGTCAGAGTGTCACTCACTTGTCTACCTCTCAAGCTGTCACCTGTCAAGCTGACAGGTTGTCAAGCCTTGTCACGCCTCACTGACTGACTTGACAGGTGACAACTATGCACCACATGTCAGAGTGTCACTCACTTGTCTACCTCTCAAGCTGTCACCTGTCAAGCTGACAGGTTGTCAAGCCTTGTCACGCCTCACTGACTGACTTGACAGGTGACAACTATGCACCACATGTCAGAGTGTCACTCACTTGTCTACCTCTCAAGCTGTCACCTGTCAAGCTGACAGGTTGTCAAGCCTTGTCACGCCTCACTGACTGACTTGACAGGTGACAACTATGCACCACATGTCAGAGTGTCACTCACTTGTCTACCTCTCAAGCTGTCACCTGTCAAGCTGACAGGTTGTCAAGCCTTGTCACGCCTCACTGACTGACTTGACAGGTGACAACTATGCACCACATGTCAGAGTGTCACTCACTTGTCTACCTCTCAAGCTGTCACCTGTCAAGCTGACAGGTTGTCAAGCCTTGTCACGCCTCACTGACTGACTTGACAGGTGACAACTATGCACCACATGTCAGAGTGTCACTCACTTGTCTACCTCTCAAGCTGTCACCTGTCAAGCTGACAGGTTGTCAAGCCTTGTCACGCCTCACTGACTGACTTGACAGGTGACAACTATGCACCACATGTCAGAGTGTCACTCACTTGTCTACCTCTCAAGCTGTCACCTGTCAAGCTGACAGGTTGTCAAGCCTTGTCACGCCTCACTGACTGACTTGACAGGTGACAACTATGCACCACATGTCAGAGTGTCACTCACTTGTCTACCTCTCAAGCTGTCACCTGTCAAGCTGACAGGTTGTCAAGCCTTGTCACGCCTCACTGACTGACTTGACAGGTGACAACTATGCACCACATGTCAGAGTGTCACTCACTTGTCTACCTCTCAAGCTGTCACCTGTCAAGCTGACAGGTTGTCAAGCCTTGTCACGCCTCACTGACTGACTTGACAGGTGACAACTATGCACCACATGTCAGAGTGTCACTCACTTGTCTACCTCTCAAGCTGTCACCTGTCAAGCTGACAGGTTGTCAAGCCTTGTCACGCCTCACTGACTGACTTGACAGGTGACAACTATGCACCACATGTCAGAGTGTCACTCACTTGTCTACCTCTCAAGCTGTCACCTGTCAAGCTGACAGGTTGTCAAGCCTTGTCACGCCTCACTGACTGACTTGACAGGTGACAACTATGCACCACATGTCAGAGTGTCACTCACTTGTCTACCTCTCAAGCTGTCACCTGTCAAGCTGACAGGTTGTCAAGCCTTGTCACGCCTCACTGACTGACTTGACAGGTGACAACTATGCACCACATGTCAGAGTGTCACTCACTTGTCTACCTCTCAAGCTGTCACCTGTCAAGCTGACAGGTTGTCAAGCCTTGTCACGCCTCACTGACTGACTTGACAGGTGACAACAATGCACCACATGTCAGAGTGTCACTCACTTGTCTACCTCTCAAGCTGTCACCTGTCAAGCTGACAGGTTGTCAAGCCTTGTCACGCCTCACTGACTGACTTGACAGGTGACAACTATGCACCACATGTCAGAGTGTCACTCACTTGTCTACCTCTCAAGCTGTCACCTGTCAAGCTGACAGGTTGTCAAGCCTTGTCACGCCTCACTGACTGACTTGACAGGTGACAACTATGCACCACATGTCAGAGTGTCACTCACTTGTCTACCTCTCAAGCTGTCACCTGTCAAGCTGACAGGTTGTCAAGCCTTGTCACGCCTCACTGACTGACTTGACAGGTGACAACTATGCACCACATGTCAGAGTGTCACTCACTTGTCTACCTCTCAAGCTGTCACCTGTCAAGCTGACAGGTTGTCAAGCCTTGTCACGCCTCACTGACTGACTTGACAGGTGACAACTATGCACCACATGTCAGAGTGTCACTCACTTGTCTACCTCTCAAGCTGTCACCTGTCAAGCTGACAGGTTGTCAAGCCTTGTCACGCCTCACTGACTGACTTGACAGGTGACAACTATGCACCACATGTCAGAGTGTCACTCACTTGTCTACCTCTCAAGCTGTCACCTGTCAAGCTGACAGGTTGTCAAGCCTTGTCACGCCTCACTGACTGACTTGACAGGTGACAACAATGCACCACATGTCAGAGTGTCACTCACTTGTCTACCTCTCAAGCTGTCACCTGTCAAGCTGACAGGTTGTCAAGCCTTGTCACGCCTCACTGACTGACTTGACAGGTGACAACTATGCACCACATGTCAGAGTGTCACTCACTTGTCTACCTCTCAAGCTGTCACCTGTCAAGCTGACAGGTTGTCAAGCCTTGTCACGCCTCACTGACTGACTTGACAGGTGACAACTATGCACCACATGTCAGAGTGTCACTCACTTGTCTACCTCTCAAGCTGTCACCTGTCAAGCTGACAGGTTGTCAAGCCTTGTCACGCCTCACTGACTGACTTGACAGGTGACAACTATGCACCACATGTCAGAGTGTCACTCACTTGTCTACCTCTCAAGCTGTCACCTGTCAAGCTGACAGGTTGTCAAGCCTTGTCACGCCTCACTGACTGACTTGACAGGTGACAACTATGCACCACATGTCAGAGTGTCACTCACTTGTCTACCTCTCAAGCTGTCACCTGTCAAGCTGACAGGTTGTCAAGCCTTGTCACGCCTCACTGACTGACTTGACAGGTGACAACTATGCACCACATGTCAGAGTGTCACTCACTTGTCTACCTCTCAAGCTGTCACCTGTCAAGCTGACAGGTTGTCAAGCCTTGTCACGCCTCACTGACTGACTTGACAGGTGACAACAATGCACCACATGTCAGAGTGTCACTCACTTGTCTACCTCTCAAGCTGTCACCTGTCAAGCTGACAGGTTGTCAAGCCTTGTCACGCCTCACTGACTGACTTGACAGGTGACAACTATGCACCACATGTCAGAGTGTCACTCACTTGTCTACCTCTCAAGCTGTCACCTGTCAAGCTGACAGGTTGTCAAGCCTTGTCACGCCTCACTGACTGACTTGACAGGTGACAACTATGCACCACATGTCAGAGTGTCACTCACTTGTCTACCTCTCAAGCTGTCACCTGTCAAGCTGACAGGTTGTCAAGCCTTGTCACGCCTCACTGACTGACTTGACAGGTGACAACAATGCACCACATGTCAGAGTGTCACTCACTTGTCTACCTCTCAAGCTGTCACCTGTCAAGCTGACAGGTTGTCAAGCCTTGTCACGCCTCACTGACTGACTTGACAGGTGACAACTATGCACCACATGTCAGAGTGTCACTCACTTGTCTACCTCTCAAGCTGTCACCTGTCAGCTGACAGGTTGTCAAGCCTTGTCACGCCTCACTGACTGACTTGACAGGTGACAACAATGCACCACATGTCAGAGTGTCACTCACTTGTCTACCTCTCAAGCTGTCACCTGTCAAGCTGTCAGTTGTCAAGCCTTGTCACTGTCACTGACTGACTGACAGGTGACA
>MRSW03000220.1:0-39245 GCA_001923025.3 Taenia multiceps | reverse complement strand
GTGTCACTCACTTGTCTACCTGTCAGCTGTCACCTGTCAACTGACAGTTGTCAGCCTTGCACGCTCACTGACTGACTTGACAGTGACAACAATGCACCACATGTCAGAGTGTCACTCACTTGTCTACCTGTCAAGCTGTCCCTGTCAAGCTGACAGGTTGTCAAGCCTTGCCACGCCCCACTGACTGACTTGACAGGTGACAACAATGCACCACATGTCAGCGAGTGTCACTCACTTTGTCTACCTGTCAAGCTGTCACCTGTCACTGACAGGTGTCAAGCCTTGTCCACGCCTCACTGACTGACTTACAGGTGACAACAATGCACCACATGTCCGAGTGTCACTCACTTGTCTACCTGTCAAGCTGTCACCTGTCAAGCTGACAGGTTGTCAAGCCTTGTCCCCTTACTCACTGACTGACTTGACCGTTGACACAATGCCCACATGTCAGAGTGTCACTCACTTGTCTACCTGTCAAGCTGTCACCTGTCAAGCTGACAGGTTTCAAGCCTTGTCACGCCTCACTGACTGACTTGACAGGTGACAACAATGCACCACATGTCAGAGTGTCACTCACTTGTCTACCTTCAAGCTGTCACCTGTCAAGCTGACAGGTTGTCAAGCCTGTGTCACGCCCCCTGACTGCTTGACAGGTGACAACAATGCACCACATGTCAGATGTCACTCACTTGTCTACCTGTCAGCTGTCACCCTGTCAAGCTGACAGGTTTCAAGCCTTGTCCGACCTCCTACTGACTGACTTGACAGTGACAACAATGCACCACATGTCCGAGTGTCACTCACTTGTCTACCTGTCAACTGTCACCTGTCAAGCTGACAGGTTTTCAAGCCTTGTCACGCCTCACTGACTGACTGAAGTGACAACAATGCACCACATGTCATGAGTGTCCCACTTGTCTACCTGTCAGCTGTCACCTGTCAAGCTACAGTGTGAGCCTGTCACGCCTCACTGACTGACTTGACAGGCAACAATGCACCACATGTCAGAGTGTCACTCACTTGTCTACCTGTCAAGCTGTCACCTGTCAATGACAGGTTGCAGCCTTGTCACGCCTCACTGACTGACTGACAGTGACAACAATGCACCACATGTCAGTGTCACTCACTTGTCTACCTGTCAAGCTGTCACCTGTCAGCTGACAGGTTGTCAAGCCTTGTCACGCCTCACTGACTGACTTGACAGTGACAACAATGCACCACATGTCAGTGTCACTCACTTGTCTACCTGTCAGCTGTCCACCTGTCAAGCTGACAGTGTTGTCAAGCCTTGTCACGCCTCACTGACTGACTTGACAGTGACAACAATGCACCACATTCAAGTGTCACTCACTTGTCTACCTGTCAGCTGTCACCTGTCAGCTGACAGGTTGTCAAGCCTTTCACGCCTCACTGACTGACTTGACAGGTGACAACAATGCACCACATGTCAGAGTGTCACTCACTTGTCTACCTGTCAAGCTGTCACCTGTCAAGCTGACAGGTTGTCAAGCCTTGCAACCACGCCTCACTGACTGACTTGACAGGTGACAACATGCACCACATGTCAGAGTGTCACTCACTTGTCTACCTGTCAAGCTGTCACCTGTCAAGCTGACAGGTTTCAAGCCTTGCCGCCTCACTGACTGACTTGACAGGACAACAATGCACCACATGTCAGAGTGTCCTCACTTGTCTACCTGTCAACTGTCACCTGTCAAGCTGACAGGTTTCAAGCCTTGTCACGCCTCACTGACTGACTTGACAGGTGACAACAATGCACCACATGTCAGAGTGTCACTCACTTGTCTACCTGTCAAGCTGTCACCTGTCAAGCTGACAGGTTGTCAAGCCTTGTCACGCCTCACTGACTGACTTGACAGGTGACACAATGCACCACATGTCAGAGTGTCACTCACTTGTCTACCTGTCCAAGCTGTCACCTGTCAAGCTGACAGTTTCAAGCCTTGTCACGCCTCACTGACTGACTTGACAGGTGACAACAATGCACCACATGTCAGAGTGTCACTCACTTGTCTACCTGTCAAGCTGTCACCTGTCAAGCTGACAGGTTGTCAAGCCTTGTCACGCCTCACTGACTGACTTGACAGTGACAACAATGCACCACATGTCAGAGTGTCACTCACTTGTCTACCGTCAAGCTGTCACCTGTCAAGCTGACAGGTTGTCAAGCCTTGTCACGCCTCACTGACTGACTTGACAGGTGACAACATGCACCACATGTCAGAGTGTCACTCACTTGTCTACCTGTCAAGCTGTCACCTGTCAAGCTGACAGGTTGTCAAGCCTTGTCACGCCTCACTGACTGACTTGACAGGTGACAACATGCACCACATGTCAGAGTGTCACTCACTTGTCTACCTCAAGCTGTCACCTGTCACTGACAGGTTGTCAAGCCTTGTCACGCCTCACCACTGACTGACTTGACAGGTGACAACAATGCACCACATGTCAGAGTGTCACTCACATTGTCTACCTGTCAGCTGTCACCTGTCAAGCTGACAGGTTTCAAGCCTTGTCACGCCGCCTGACTGACTTGACAGGTGACAACAATGCACCACATGTCAGAGTGTCACTCACTTGTCTACCTGTCAACTGTCACCTGTCAAGCTGACAGGTTGTCAAGCCTTGTCACGCCTCACTGACACTTGACAGTGACAACAATGCACCACATGTCAGAGTGTCACTCACTTGTCTACCTGTCAAGCTGTCACCTGTCAAGCTGACAGGTTGTCAAGCCTTGTCACGCCTCACTGACTGACTTGACAGGTGACAAACAATGCACCACATGTCAGAGTGTCACTCACTTGTCTACCTGTCAAGCTGTCACCTGTCAAGCTGACAGGTTGTCAAGCCTTGTCACGCCTCACTGACTGACTTGACAGGTTGACAACAATGCACCACATGTCAGAGTGTCACTCACTTGTCTACCTGTCAAGCTGTCACCTGTCAAGCTGACAGGTTGTCAAGCCTTGTCACGCCTCACTGACTGACTTGACAGGTGACAACAATGCACCACATGTCAGAGTGTCACTCACTTGTCTACCTGTCAAGCTGTCACCTGTCAAGCTGACAGGTTGTCAAGCCTTGTCACGCCTCACTGACTGACTTGACAGGTGACAACTATGCACCACATGTCAGAGTGTCACTCACTTGTCTACCTCTCAAGCTGTCACCTGTCAAGCTGACAGGTTGTCAAGCTTGTCACGCCTCACTGACTGACTTGACAGGTGACAAAATGCACCACATGTCAGAGTGTCACTCACTTGTCTACCTCTCAAGCTGTCACCTGTCAAGCTGACAGGTTGTCAAGCCTTGTCACGCCTCACTGACTGACTTGACAGGTGACAACTATGCACCACATGTCAGAGTGTCACTCACTTGTCTACCTCTCAAGCTGTCACCTGTCAAGCTGACAGGTTGTCAAGCCTTGTCACGCCTCACTGACTGACTTGACAGGTGACAAATGCACCACATGTCAGAGTGTCACTCACTTGTCTACCTCTCAAGCTGTCACCTGTCAAGCTGACAGGTTGTCAAGCCTTGTCACGCCTCACTGACTGACTTGACAGGTGACAACTATGCACCACATGTCAGAGTGTCACTCACTTGTCTACCTCTCAAGCTGTCACCTGTCAAGCTGACAGGTTGTCAAGCCTTGTCACGCCTCACTGACTGACTTGACAGGTGACAACTATGCACCACATGTCAGAGTGTCACTCACTTGTCTACCTCTCAAGCTGTCACCTGTCAAGCTGACAGGTTGTCAAGCCTTGTCACGCCTCACTGACTGACTTGACAGGTGACAACTATGCACCACATGTCAGAGTGTCACTCACTTGTCTACCTCTCAAGCTGTCACCTGTCAAGCTGACAGGTTGTCAAGCCTTGTCACGCCTCACTGACTGACTTGACAGGTGACAACTATGCACCACATGTCAGAGTGTCACTCACTTGTCTACCTCTCAAGCTGTCACCTGTCAAGCTGACAGGTTGTCAAGCCTTGTCACGCCTCACTGACTGACTTGACAGGTGACAACTATGCACCACATGTCAGAGTGTCACTCACTTGTCTACCTCTCAAGCTGTCACCTGTCAAGCTGACAGGTTGTCAAGCCTTGTCACGCCTCACTGACTGACTTGACAGGTGACAACTATGCACCACATGTCAGAGTGTCACTCACTTGTCTACCTCTCAAGCTGTCACCTGTCAAGCTGACAGGTTGTCAAGCCTTGTCACGCCTCACTGACTGACTTGACAGGTGACAACTATGCACCACATGTCAGAGTGTCACTCACTTGTCTACCTCTCAAGCTGTCACCTGTCAAGCTGACAGGTTGTCAAGCCTTGTCACGCCTCACTGACTGACTTGACAGGTGACAACTATGCACCACATGTCAGAGTGTCACTCACTTGTCTACCTCTCAAGCTGTCACCTGTCAAGCTGACAGGTTGTCAAGCCTTGTCACGCCTCACTGACTGACTTGACAGGTGACAACTATGCACCACATGTCAGAGTGTCACTCACTTGTCTACCTCTCAAGCTGTCACCTGTCAAGCTGACAGGTTGTCAAGCCTTGTCACGCCTCACTGACTGACTTGACAGGTGACAACTATGCACCACATGTCAGAGTGTCACTCACTTGTCTACCTCTCAAGCTGTCACCTGTCAAGCTGACAGGTTGTCAAGCCTTGTCACGCCTCACTGACTGACTTGACAGGTGACAACTATGCACCACATGTCAGAGTGTCACTCACTTGTCTACCTCTCAAGCTGTCACCTGTCAAGCTGACAGGTTGTCAAGCCTTGTCACGCCTCACTGACTGACTTGACAGGTGACAACTATGCACCACATGTCAGAGTGTCACTCACTTGTCTACCTCTCAAGCTGTCACCTGTCAAGCTGACAGGTTGTCAAGCCTTGTCACGCCTCACTGACTGACTTGACAGGTGACAACAATGCACCACATGTCAGAGTGTCACTCACTTGTCTACCTCTCAAGCTGTCACCTGTCAAGCTGACAGGTTGTCAAGCCTTGTCACGCCTCACTGACTGACTTGACAGGTGACAACTATGCACCACATGTCAGAGTGTCACTCACTTGTCTACCTCTCAAGCTGTCACCTGTCAAGCTGACAGGTTGTCAAGCCTTGTCACGCCTCACTGACTGACTTGACAGGTGACAACAATGCACCACATGTCAGAGTGTCACTCACTTGTCTACCTCTCAAGCTGTCACCTGTCAAGCTGACAGGTTGTCAAGCCTTGTCACGCCTCACTGACTGACTTGACAGGTGACAACTATGCACCACATGTCAGAGTGTCACTCACTTGTCTACCTCTCAAGCTGTCACCTGTCAAGCTGACAGGTTGTCAAGCCTTGTCACGCCTCACTGACTGACTTGACAGGTGACAACTATGCACCACATGTCAGAGTGTCACTCACTTGTCTACCTCTCAAGCTGTCACCTGTCAAGCTGACAGGTTGTCAAGCCTTGTCACGCCTCACTGACTGACTTGACAGGTGACAACTATGCACCACATGTCAGAGTGTCACTCACTTGTCTACCTCTCAAGCTGTCACCTGTCAAGCTGACAGGTTGTCAAGCCTTGTCACGCCTCACTGACTGACTTGACAGGTGACAACTATGCACCACATGTCAGAGTGTCACTCACTTGTCTACCTCTCAAGCTGTCACCTGTCAAGCTGACAGGTTGTCAAGCCTTGTCACGCCTCACTGACTGACTTGACAGGTGACAACTATGCACCACATGTCAGAGTGTCACTCACTTGTCTACCTCTCAAGCTGTCACCTGTCAAGCTGACAGGTTGTCAAGCCTTGTCACGCCTCACTGACTGACTTGACAGGTGACAACTATGCACCACATGTCAGAGTGTCACTCACTTGTCTACCTCTCAAGCTGTCACCTGTCAAGCTGACAGGTTGTCAAGCCTTGTCACGCCTCACTGACTGACTTGACAGGTGACAACTATGCACCACATGTCAGAGTGTCACTCACTTGTCTACCTCTCAAGCTGTCACCTGTCAAGCTGACAGGTTGTCAAGCCTTGTCACGCCTCACTGACTGACTTGACAGGTGACAACTATGCACCACATGTCAGAGTGTCACTCACTTGTCTACCTCTCAAGCTGTCACCTGTCAAGCTGACAGGTTGTCAAGCCTTGTCACGCCTCACTGACTGACTTGACAGGTGACAACTATGCACCACATGTCAGAGTGTCACTCACTTGTCTACCTCTCAAGCTGTCACCTGTCAAGCTGACAGGTTGTCAAGCCTTGTCACGCCTCACTGACTGACTTGACAGGTGACAACAATGCACCACATGTCAGAGTGTCACTCACTTGTCTACCTCTCAAGCTGTCACCTGTCAAGCTGACAGGTTGTCAAGCCTTGTCACGCCTCACTGACTGACTTGACAGGTGACAACAATGCACCACATGTCAGAGTGTCACTCACTTGTCTACCTCTCAAGCTGTCACCTGTCAAGCTGACAGGTTGTCAAGCCTTGTCACGCCTCACTGACTGACTTGACAGGTGACAACATGCACCACATGTCAGAGTGTCACTCACCTGTCTACCTCTCAATCTGTCACCTGTCAAGCTGACAGGTTGTCAAGCCTTGTCACGCCTCACTGACTGACTTGACAGGTGACAACAATGCACCACATGTCAGAGTGTCACTCACTTGTCTACCTCTCAAGCTGTCACCTGTCAAGCTGACAGGTTGTCAAGCCTTGTCACGCCTCACTGACTGACTTGACAGGTGACAACAATGCACCACATGTCAGAGTGTCACTCACTTGTCTACCTCTCAAGCTGTCACCTGTCAAGCTGACAGGTTGTCAAGCCTTGTCACGCCTCACTGACTGACTTGACAGGTGACAACTATGCACCACATGTCAGAGTGTCACTCACTTGTCTACCTCTCAAGCTGTCACCTGTCAAGCTGACAGGTTGTCAAGCCTTGTCACGCCTCACTGACTGACTTGACAGGTGACAACTATGCACCACATGTCAGAGTGTCACTCACTTGTCTACCTCTCAAGCTGTCACCTGTCAAGCTGACAGGTTGTCAAGCCTTGTCACGCCTCACTGACTGACTTGACAGGTGACAACTATGCACCACATGTCAGAGTGTCACTCACTTGTCTACCTCTCAAGCTGTCACCTGTCAAGCTGACAGGTTGTCAAGCCTTGTCACGCCTCACTGACTGACTTGACAGGTGACAACAATGCACCACATGTCAGAGTGTCACTCACTTGTCTACCTCTCAAGCTGTCACCTGTCAAGCTGACAGGTTGTCAAGCCTTGTCACGCCTCACTGACTGACTTGACAGGTGACAACTATGCACCACATGTCAGAGTGTCACTCACTTGTCTACCTCTCAAGCTGTCACCTGTCAAGCTGACAGGTTGTCAAGCCTTGTCACGCCTCACTGACTGACTTGACAGGTGACAACAATGCACCACATGTCAGAGTGTCACTCACTTGTCTACCTCTCAAGCTGTCACCTGTCAAGCTGACAGGTTGTCAAGCCTTGTCACGCCTCACTGACTGACTTGACAGGTGACAACAATGCACCACATGTCAGAGTGTCACTCACTTGTCTACCTCTCAAGCTGTCACCTGTCAAGCTGACAGGTTGTCAAGCCTTGTCACGCCTCACTGACTGACTTGACAGGTGACAACAATGCACCACATGTCAGAGTGTCACTCACTTGTCTACCTCTCAAGCTGTCACCTGTCAAGCTGACAGGTTGTCAAGCCTTGTCACGCCTCACTGACTGACTTGACAGGTGACAACAATGCACCACATGTCAGAGTGTCACTCACTTGTCTACCTCTCAAGCTGTCACCTGTCAAGCTGACAGGTTGTCAAGCCTTGTCACGCCTCACTGACTGACTTGACAGGTGACAACATGCACCACATGTCAGAGTGTCACTCACTTGTCTACCTCTCAAGCTGTCACCTGTCAAGCTGACAGGTTGTCAAGCCTTGTCACGCCTCACTGACTGACTTGACAGGTGACAACAATGCACCACATGTCAGAGTGTCACTCACTTGTCTACCTCTCAAGCTGTCACCTGTCAAGCTGACAGGTTGTCAAGCCTTGTCACGCCTCACTGACTGACTTGACAGGTGACAACTATGCACCACATGTCAGAGTGTCACTCACTTGTCTACCTCTCAAGCTGTCACCTGTCAAGCTGACAGGTTGTCAAGCCTTGTCACGCCTCACTGACTGACTTGACAGGTGACAACTATGCACCACATGTCAGAGTGTCACTCACTTGTCTACCTGTCAAGCTGTCACCTGTCAAGCTGACAGGTTGTCAAGCCTTGTCACGCCTCACTGACTGACTTGACAGGTGACAACAATGCACCACATGTCAGAGTGTCACTCACTTGTCTACCTCTCAAGCTGTCACCTGTCAAGCTGACAGGTTGTCAAGCCTTGTCACGCCTCACTGACTGACTTGACAGGTGACAACAATGCACCACATGTCAGAGTGTCACTCACTTGTCTACCTCTCAAGCTGTCACCTGTCAAGCTGACAGGTTGTCAAGCCTTGTCACGCCTCACTGACTGACTTGACAGGTGACAACTATGCACCACATGTCAGAGTGTCACTCACTTGTCTACCTCTCAAGCTGTCACCTGTCAAGCTGACAGGTTGTCAAGCCTTGTCACGCCTCACTGACTGACTTGACAGGTGACAACAATGCACCACATGTCAGAGTGTCACTCACTTGTCTACCTGTCAAGCTGTCACCTGTCAAGCTGACAGGTTGTCAAGCCTTGTCACGCCTCACTGACTGACTTGACAGGTGACAACAATGCACCACATGTCAGAGTGTCACTCACTTGTCTACCTGTCAAGCTGTCACCTGTCAAGCTGACAGGTTGTCAAGCCTTGTCACGCCTCACTGACTGACTTGACAGGTGACAACAATGCACCACATGTCAGAGTGTCACTCACTTGTCTACCTGTCAAGCTGTCACCTGTCAAGCTGACAGGTTGTCAAGCCTTGTCACGCCTCACTGACTGACTTGACAGGTGACAACAATGCACCACATGTCAGAGTGTCACTCACTTGTCTACCTGTCAAGCTGTCACCTGTCAAGCTGACAGGTTGTCAAGCCTTGTCACGCCTCACTGACTGACTTGACAGGTGACAACAATGCACCACATGTCAGAGTGTCACTCACTTGTCTACCTGTCAAGCTGTCACCTGTCAAGCTGACAGGTTGTCAAGCCTTGTCACGCCTCACTGACTGACTTGACAGGTGACAACAATGCACCACATGTCAGAGTGTCACTCACTTGTCTACCTGTCAAGCTGTCACCTGTCAAGCTGACAGGTTGTCAAGCCTTGTCACGCCTCACTGACTGACTTGACAGGTGACAACAATGCACCACATGTCAGAGTGTCACTCACTTGTCTACCTGTCAAGCTGTCACCTGTCAAGCTGACAGGTTGTCAAGCCTTGTCACGCCTCACTGACTGACTTGACAGGTGACAAATGCACCACATGTCAGAGTGTCACTCACTTGTCTACCTGTCAAGCTGTCACCTGTCAAGCTGACAGGTTGTCAAGCCTTGTCACGCCTCACTGACTGACTTGACAGGTGACAACAATGCACCACATGTCAGAGTGTCACTCACTTGTCTACCTGTCAAGCTGTCACCTGTCAAGCTGACAGGTTGTCAAGCCTTGTCACGCCTCACTGACTGACTTGACAGGTGACAACAATGCACCACATGTCAGAGTGTCACTCACTTGTCTACCTGTCAAGCTGTCACCTGTCAAGCTGACAGGTTGTCAAGCCTTGTCACGCCTCACTGACTGACTTGACAGGTGACAACAATGCACCACATGTCAGAGTGTCACTCACTTGTCTACCTGTCAAGCTGTCACCTGTCAAGCTGACAGGTTGTCAAGCCTTGTCACGCCTCACTGACTGACTTGACAGGTGACAACAATGCACCACATGTCAGAGTGTCACTCACTTGTCTACCTGTCAAGCTGTCACCTGTCAAGCTGACAGGTTGTCAAGCCTTGTCACGCCTCACTGACTGACTTGACAGGTGACAACAATGCACCACATGTCAGAGTGTCACTCACTTGTCTACCTGTCAAGCTGTCACCTGTCAAGCTGACAGGTTGTCAAGCCTTGTCACGCCTCACTGACTGACTTGACAGGTGACAACAATGCACCACATGTCAGAGTGTCACTCACTTGTCTACCTGTCAAGCTGTCACCTGTCAAGCTGACAGGTTGTCAAGCCTTGTCACGCCTCACTGACTGACTTGACAGGTGACAACAATGCACCACATGTCAGAGTGTCACTCACTTGTCTACTGTCAAGCTGTCACCTGTCAAGCTGACAGGTTGTCAAGCCTTGTCACGCCTCACTGACTGACTTGACAGGTGACAACAATGCACCACATGTCAGAGTGTCACTCACTTGTCTACCTGTCAAGCTGTCACCTGTCAAGCTGACAGGTTGTCAAGCCTTGTCACGCCTCACTGACTGACTTGACAGGTGACAACAATGCACCACATGTCAGAGTGTCACTCACTTGTCTACCTGTCAAGCTGTCACCTGTCAAGCTGACAGGTTGTCAAGCCTTGTCACGCCTCACTGACTGACTTGACAGGTGACAACAATGCACCACATGTCAGAGTGTCACTCACTTGTCTACCTGTCAAGCTGTCACCTGTCAAGCTGACAGGTTGTCAAGCCTTGTCACGCCTCACTGACTGACTTGACAGGTGACAACAATGCACCACATGTCAGAGTGTCACTCACTTGTCTACCTGTCAAGCTGTCACCTGTCAAGCTGACAGGTTGTCAAGCCTTGTCACGCCTCACTGACTGACTTGACAGGTGACAACAATGCACCACATGTCAGAGTGTCACTCACTTGTCTACCTGTCAAGCTGTCACCTGTCAAGCTGACAGGTTGTCAAGCCTTGTCACGCCTCACTGACTGACTTGACAGGTGACAACAATGCACCACATGTCAGAGTGTCACTCACTTGTCTACCTGTCAAGCTGTCACCTGTCAAGCTGACAGGTTGTCAAGCCTTGTCACGCCTCACTGACTGACTTGACAGGTGACAACAATGCACCACATGTCAGAGTGTCACTCACTTGTCTACCTGTCAAGCTGTCACCTGTCAAGCTGACAGGTTGTCAAGCCTTGTCACGCCTCACTGACTGACTTGACAGGTGACAACAATGCACCACATGTCAGAGTGTCACTCACTTGTCTACCTGTCAAGCTGTCACCTGTCAAGCTGACAGGTTGTCAAGCCTTGTCACGCCTCACTGACTGACTTGACAGGTGACAACAATGCACCACATGTCAGAGTGTCACTCACTTGTCTACCTGTCAAGCTGTCACCTGTCAAGCTGACAGGTTGTCAAGCCTTGTCACGCCTCACTGACTGACTTGACAGGTGACAACAATGCACCACATGTCAGAGTGTCACTCACTTGTCTACCTGTCAAGCTGTCACCTGTCAAGCTGACAGGTTGTCAAGCCTTGTCACGCCTCACTGACTGACTTGACAGGTGACAACAATGCACCACATGTCAGAGTGTCACTCACTTGTCTACCTGTCAAGCTGTCACCTGTCAAGCTGACAGGTTGTCAAGCCTTGTCACGCCTCACTGACTGACTTGACAGGTGACAACAATGCACCACATGTCAGAGTGTCACTCACTTGTCTACCTGTCAAGCTGTCACCTGTCAAGCTGACAGGTTGTCAAGCCTTGTCACGCCTCACTGACTGACTTGACAGGTGACAACAATGCACCACATGTCAGAGTGTCACTCACTTGTCTACCTGTCAAGCTGTCACCTGTCAAGCTGACAGGTTGTCAAGCCTTGTCACGCCTCACTGACTGACTTGACAGGTGACAACAATGCACCACATGTCAGAGTGTCACTCACTTGTCTACCTGTCAAGCTGTCACCTGTCAAGCTGACAGGTTGTCAAGCCTTGTCACGCCTCACTGACTGACTTGACAGGTGACAACAATGCACCACATGTCAGAGTGTCACTCACTTGTCTACCTGTCAAGCTGTCACCTGTCAAGCTGACAGGTTGTCAAGCCTTGTCACGCCTCACTGACTGACTTGACAGGTGACAACAATGCACCACATGTCAGAGTGTCACTCACTTGTCTACCTGTCAAGCTGTCACCTGTCAAGCTGACAGGTTGTCAAGCCTTGTCACGCCTCACTGACTGACTTGACAGGTGACAACAATGCACCACATGTCAGAGTGTCACTCACTTGTCTACCTGTCAAGCTGTCACCTGTCAAGCTGACAGGTTGTCAAGCCTTGTCACGCCTCACTGACTGACTTGACAGGTGACAACAATGCACCACATGTCAGAGTGTCACTCACTTGTCTACCTGTCAAGCTGTCACCTGTCAAGCTGACAGGTTGTCAAGCCTTGTCACGCCTCACTGACTGACTTGACAGGTGACAACAATGCACCACATGTCAGAGTGTCACTCACTTGTCTACCTGTCAAGCTGTCACCTGTCAAGCTGACAGGTTGTCAAGCCTTGTCACGCCTCACTGACTGACTTGACAGGTGACAACAATGCACCACATGTCAGAGTGTCACTCACTTGTCTACCTGTCAAGCTGTCACCTGTCAAGCTGACAGGTTGTCAAGCCTTGTCACGCCTCACTGACTGACTTGACAGGTGACAACAATGCACCACATGTCAGAGTGTCACTCACTTGTCTACCTGTCAAGCTGTCACCTGTCAAGCTGACAGGTTGTCAAGCCTTGTCACGCCTCACTGACTGACTTGACAGGTGACAACAATGCACCACATGTCAGAGTGTCACTCACTTGTCTACCTGTCAAGCTGTCACCTGTCAAGCTGACAGGTTGTCAAGCCTTGTCACGCCTCACTGACTGACTTGACAGGTGACAACAATGCACCACATGTCAGAGTGTCACTCACTTGTCTACCTGTCAAGCTGTCACCTGTCAAGCTGACAGGTTGTCAAGCCTTGTCACGCCTCACTGACTGACTTGACAGGTGACAACAATGCACCACATGTCAGAGTGTCACTCACTTGTCTACCTGTCAAGCTGTCACCTGTCAAGCTGACAGGTTGTCAAGCCTTGTCACGCCTCACTGACTGACTTGACAGGTGACAACAATGCACCACATGTCAGAGTGTCACTCACTTGTCTACCTGTCAAGCTGTCACCTGTCAAGCTGACAGGTTGTCAAGCCTTGTCACGCCTCACTGACTGACTTGACAGGTGACAACAATGCACCACATGTCAGAGTGTCACTCACTTGTCTACCTGTCAAGCTGTCACCTGTCAAGCTGACAGGTTGTCAAGCCTTGTCACGCCTCACTGACTGACTTGACAGGTGACAACAATGCACCACATGTCAGAGTGTCACTCACTTGTCTACCTGTCAAGCTGTCACCTGTCAAGCTGACAGGTTGTCAAGCCTTGTCACGCCTCACTGACTGACTTGACAGGTGACAACAATGCACCACATGTCAGAGTGTCACTCACTTGTCTACCTGTCAAGCTGTCACCTGTCAAGCTGACAGGTTGTCAAGCCTTGTCACGCCTCACTGACTGACTTGACAGGTGACAACAATGCACCACATGTCAGAGTGTCACTCACTTGTCTACCTGTCAAGCTGTCACCTGTCAAGCTGACAGGTTGTCAAGCCTTGTCACGCCTCACTGACTGACTTGACAGGTGACAACAATGCACCACATGTCAGAGTGTCACTCACTTGTCTACCTGTCAAGCTGTCACCTGTCAAGCTGACAGGTTGTCAAGCCTTGTCACGCCTCACTGACTGACTTGACAGGTGACAACAATGCACCACATGTCAGAGTGTCACTCACTTGTCTACCTGTCAAGCTGTCACCTGTCAAGCTGACAGGTTGTCAAGCCTTGTCACGCCTCACTGACTGACTTGACAGGTGACAACAATGCACCACATGTCAGAGTGTCACTCACTTGTCTACCTGTCAAGCTGTCACCTGTCAAGCTGACAGGTTGTCAAGCCTTGTCACGCCTCACTGACTGACTTGACAGGTGACAACAATGCACCACATGTCAGAGTGTCACTCACTTGTCTACCTGTCAAGCTGTCACCTGTCAAGCTGACAGGTTGTCAAGCCTTGTCACGCCTCACTGACTGACTTGACAGGTGACAACAATGCACCACATGTCAGAGTGTCACTCACTTGTCTACCTGTCAAGCTGTCACCTGTCAAGCTGACAGGTTGTCAAGCCTTGTCACGCCTCACTGACTGACTTGACAGGTGACAACAATGCACCACATGTCAGAGTGTCACTCACTTGTCTACCTGTCAAGCTGTCACCTGTCAAGCTGACAGGTTGTCAAGCCTTGTCACGCCTCACTGACTGACTTGACAGGTGACAACAATGCACCACATGTCAGAGTGTCACTCACTTGTCTACCTGTCAAGCTGTCACCTGTCAAGCTGACAGGTTGTCAAGCCTTGTCACGCCTCACTGACTGACTTGACAGGTGACAACAATGCACCACATGTCAGAGTGTCACTCACTTGTCTACCTGTCAAGCTGTCACCTGTCAAGCTGACAGGTTGTCAAGCCTTGTCACGCCTCACTGACTGACTTGACAGGTGACAACAATGCACCACATGTCAGAGTGTCACTCACTTGTCTACCTGTCAAGCTGTCACCTGTCAAGCTGACAGGTTGTCAAGCCTTGTCACGCCTCACTGACTGACTTGACAGGTGACAACAATGCACCACATGTCAGAGTGTCACTCACTTGTCTACCTGTCAAGCTGTCACCTGTCAAGCTGACAGGTTGTCAAGCCTTGTCACGCCTCACTGACTGACTTGACAGGTGACAACAATGCACCACATGTCAGAGTGTCACTCACTTGTCTACCTGTCAAGCTGTCACCTGTCAAGCTGACAGGTTGTCAAGCCTTGTCACGCCTCACTGACTGACTTGACAGGTGACAACAATGCACCACACAGAGTGTCACACTTGTCTACCTGTCAAGCTGTCACCTGTCAAGCTGACAGGTTGTCAAGCCTTGTCACGCCTCACTGACTGACTTGACAGGTGACAACAATGCACCACATGTCAGAGTGTCACTCACTTGTCTACCTGTCAAGCTGTCACCTGTCAAGCTGACAGGTTGTCAAGCCTTGTCACGCCTCACTGACTGACTTGACAGGTGACAACAATGCACCACATGTCAGAGTGTCACTCACTTGTCTACCTGTCAAGCTGTCACCTGTCAAGCTGACAGGTTGTCAAGCCTTGTCACGCCTCACTGACTGACTTGACAGGTGACAACAATGCACCACATGTCAGAGTGTCACTCACTTGTCTACCTGTCAAGCTGTCACCTGTCAAGCTGACAGGTTGTCAAGCCTTGTCACGCCTCACTGACTGACTTGACAGGTGACAACAATGCACCACATGTCAGAGTGTCACTCACTTGTCTACCTGTCAAGCTGTCACCTGTCAAGCTGACAGGTTGTCAAGCCTTGTCACGCCTCACTGACTGACTTGACAGGTGACAACAATGCACCACATGTCAGAGTGTCACTCACTTGTCTACCTGTCAAGCTGTCACCTGTCAAGCTGACAGGTTGTCAAGCCTTGTCACGCCTCACTGACTGACTTGACAGGTGACAACAATGCACCACATGTCAGAGTGTCACTCACTTGTCTACCTGTCAAGCTGTCACCTGTCAAGCTGACAGGTTGTCAAGCCTTGTCACGCCTCACTGACTGACTTGACAGGTGACAACAATGCACCACATGTCAGAGTGTCACTCACTTGTCTACCTGTCAAGCTGTCACCTGTCAAGCTGACAGGTTGTCAAGCCTTGTCACGCCTCACTGACTGACTTGACAGGTGACAACAATGCACCACATGTCAGAGTGTCACTCACTTGTCTACCTGTCAAGCTGTCACCTGTCAAGCTGACAGGTTGTCAAGCCTTGTCACGCCTCACTGACTGACTTGACAGGTGACAACAATGCACCACATGTCAGAGTGTCACTCACTTGTCTACCTGTCAAGCTGTCACCTGTCAAGCTGACAGGTTGTCAAGCCTTGTCACGCCTCACTGACTGACTTGACAGGTGACAACAATGCACCACATGTCAGAGTGTCACTCACTTGTCTACCTGTCAAGCTGTCACCTGTCAAGCTGACAGGTTGTCAAGCCTTGTCACGCCTCACTGACTGACTTGACAGGTGACAACAATGCACCACATGTCAGAGTGTCACTCACTTGTCTACCTGTCAAGCTGTCACCTGTCAAGCTGACAGGTTGTCAAGCCTTGTCACGCCTCACTGACTGACTTGACAGGTGACAACAATGCACCACATGTCAGAGTGTCACTCACTTGTCTACCTGTCAAGCTGTCACCTGTCAAGCTGACAGGTTGTCAAGCCTTGTCACGCCTCACTGACTGACTTGACAGGTGACAACAATGCACCACATGTCAGAGTGTCACTCACTTGTCTACCTGTCAAGCTGTCACCTGTCAAGCTGACAGGTTGTCAAGCCTTGTCACGCCTCACTGACTGACTTGACAGGTGACAACAATGCACCACATGTCAGAGTGTCACTCACTTGTCTACCTGTCAAGCTGTCACCTGTCAAGCTGACAGGTTGTCAAGCCTTGTCACGCCTCACTGACTGACTTGACAGGTGACAACAATGCACCACATGTCAGAGTGTCACTCACTTGTCTACCTGTCAAGCTGTCACCTGTCAAGCTGACAGGTTGTCAAGCCTTGTCACGCCTCACTGACTGACTTGACAGGTGACAACAATGCACCACATGTCAGAGTGTCACTCACTTGTCTACCTGTCAAGCTGTCACCTGTCAAGCTGACAGGTTGTCAAGCCTTGTCACGCCTCACTGACTGACTTGACAGGTGACAACAATGCACCACATGTCAGAGTGTCACTCACTTGTCTACCTGTCAAGCTGTCACCTGTCAAGCTGACAGGTTGTCAAGCCTTGTCACGCCTCACTGACTGACTTGACAGGTGACAACAATGCACCACATGTCAGAGTGTCACTCACTTGTCTACCTGTCAAGCTGTCACCTGTCAAGCTGACAGGTTGTCAAGCCTTGTCACGCCTCACTGACTGACTTGACAGGTGACAACAATGCACCACATGTCAGAGTGTCACTCACTTGTCTACCTGTCAAGCTGTCACCTGTCAAGCTGACAGGTTGTCAAGCCTTGTCACGCCTCACTGACTGACTTGACAGGTGACAACAATGCACCACATGTCAGAGTGTCACTCACTTGTCTACCTGTCAAGCTGTCACCTGTCAAGCTGACAGGTTGTCAAGCCTTGTCACGCCTCACTGACTGACTTGACAGGTGACAACAATGCACCACATGTCAGAGTGTCACTCACTTGTCTACCTGTCAAGCTGTCACCTGTCAAGCTGACAGGTTGTCAAGCCTTGTCACGCCTCACTGACTGACTTGACAGGTGACAACAATGCACCACATGTCAGAGTGTCACTCACTTGTCTACCTGTCAAGCTGTCACCTGTCAAGCTGACAGGTTGTCAAGCCTTGTCACGCCTCACTGACTGACTTGACAGGTGACAACAATGCACCACATGTCAGAGTGTCACTCACTTGTCTACCTGTCAAGCTGTCACCTGTCAAGCTGACAGGTTGTCAAGCCTTGTCACGCCTCACTGACTGACTTGACAGGTGACAACAATGCACCACATGTCAGAGTGTCACTCACTTGTCTACCTGTCAAGCTGTCACCTGTCAAGCTGACAGGTTGTCAAGCCTTGTCACGCCTCACTGACTGACTTGACAGGTGACAACAATGCACCACATGTCAGAGTGTCACTCACTTGTCTACCTGTCAAGCTGTCACCTGTCAAGCTGACAGGTTGTCAAGCCTTGTCACGCCTCACTGACTGACTTGACAGGTGACAACAATGCACCACATGTCAGAGTGTCACTCACTTGTCTACCTGTCAAGCTGTCACCTGTCAAGCTGACAGGTTGTCAAGCCTTGTCACGCCTCACTGACTGACTTGACAGGTGACAACAATGCACCACATGTCAGAGTGTCACTCACTTGTCTACCTGTCAAGCTGTCACCTGTCAAGCTGACAGGTTGTCAAGCCTTGTCACGCCTCACTGACTGACTTGACAGGTGACAACAATGCACCACATGTCAGAGTGTCACTCACTTGTCTACCTGTCAAGCTGTCACCTGTCAAGCTGACAGGTTGTCAAGCCTTGTCACGCCTCACTGACTGACTTGACAGGTGACAACAATGCACCACATGTCAGAGTGTCACTCACTTGTCTACCTGTCAAGCTGTCACCTGTCAAGCTGACAGGTTGTCAAGCCTTGTCACGCCTCACTGACTGACTTGACAGGTGACAACAATGCACCACATGTCAGAGTGTCACTCACTTGTCTACCTGTCAAGCTGTCACCTGTCAAGCTGACAGGTTGTCAAGCCTTGTCACGCCTCACTGACTGACTTGACAGGTGACAACAATGCACCACATGTCAGAGTGTCACTCACTTGTCTACCTGTCAAGCTGTCACCTGTCAAGCTGACAGGTTGTCAAGCCTTGTCACGCCTCACTGACTGACTTGACAGGTGACAACAATGCACCACATGTCAGAGTGTCACTCACTTGTCTACCTGTCAAGCTGTCACCTGTCAAGCTGACAGGTTGTCAAGCCTTGTCACGCCTCACTGACTGACTTGACAGGTGACAACAATGCACCACATGTCAGAGTGTCACTCACTTGTCTACCTGTCAAGCTGTCACCTGTCAAGCTGACAGGTTGTCAAGCCTTGTCACGCCTCACTGACTGACTTGACAGGTGACAACAATGCACCACATGTCAGAGTGTCACTCACTTGTCTACCTGTCAAGCTGTCACCTGTCAAGCTGACAGGTTGTCAAGCCTTGTCACGCCTCACTGACTGACTTGACAGGTGACAACAATGCACCACATGTCAGAGTGTCACTCACTTGTCTACCTGTCAAGCTGTCACCTGTCAAGCTGACAGGTTGTCAAGCCTTGTCACGCCTCACTGACTGACTTGACAGGTGACAACAATGCACCACATGTCAGAGTGTCACTCACTTGTCTACCTGTCAAGCTGTCACCTGTCAAGCTGACAGGTTGTCAAGCCTTGTCACGCCTCACTGACTGACTTGACAGGTGACAACAATGCACCACATGTCAGAGTGTCACTCACTTGTCTACCTGTCAAGCTGTCACCTGTCAAGCTGACAGGTTGTCAAGCCTTGTCACGCCTCACTGACTGACTTGACAGGTGACAACAATGCACCACATGTCAGAGTGTCACTCACTTGTCTACCTGTCAAGCTGTCACCTGTCAAGCTGACAGGTTGTCAAGCCTTGTCACGCCTCACTGACTGACTTGACAGGTGACAACAATGCACCACATGTCAGAGTGTCACTCACTTGTCTACCTGTCAAGCTGTCACCTGTCAAGCTGACAGGTTGTCAAGCCTTGTCACGCCTCACTGACTGACTTGACAGGTGACAACAATGCACCACATGTCAGAGTGTCACTCACTTGTCTACCTGTCAAGCTGTCACCTGTCAAGCTGACAGGTTGTCAAGCCTTGTCACGCCTCACTGACTGACTTGACAGGTGACAACAATGCACCACATGTCAGAGTGTCACTCACTTGTCTACCTGTCAAGCTGTCACCTGTCAAGCTGACAGGTTGTCAAGCCTTGTCACGCCTCACTGACTGACTTGACAGGTGACAACAATGCACCACATGTCAGAGTGTCACTCACTTGTCTACCTCTCAAGCTGTCACCTGTCAAGCTGACAGGTTGTCAAGCCTTGTCACGCCTCACTGACTGACTTGACAGGTGACAACAATGCACCACATGTCAGAGTGTCACTCACTTGTCTACCTCTCAAGCTGTCACCTGTCAAGCTGACAGGTTGTCAAGCCTTGTCACGCCTCACTGACTGACTTGACAGGTGACAACAATGCACCACATGTCAGAGTGTCACTCACTTGTCTACCTCTCAAGCTGTCACCTGTCAAGCTGACAGGTTGTCAAGCCTTGTCACGCCTCACTGACTGACTTGACAGGTGACAACAATGCACCACATGTCAGAGTGTCACTCACTTGTCTACCTCTCAAGCTGTCACCTGTCAAGCTGACAGGTTGTCAAGCCTTGTCACGCCTCACTGACTGACTTGACAGGTGACAACAATGCACCACATGTCAGAGTGTCACTCACTTGTCTACCTCTCAAGCTGTCACCTGTCAAGCTGACAGGTTGTCAAGCCTTGTCACGCCTCACTGACTGACTTGACAGGTGACAACAATGCACCACATGTCAGAGTGTCACTCACTTGTCTACCTCTCAAGCTGTCACCTGTCAAGCTGACAGGTTGTCAAGCCTTGTCACGCCTCACTGACTGACTTGACAGGTGACAACAATGCACCACATGTCAGAGTGTCACTCACTTGTCTACCTCTCAAGCTGTCACCTGTCAAGCTGACAGGTTGTCAAGCCTTGTCACGCCTCACTGACTGACTTGACAGGTGACAACTATGCACCACATGTCAGAGTGTCACTCACTTGTCTACCTCTCAAGCTGTCACCTGTCAAGCTGACAGGTTGTCAAGCCTTGTCACGCCTCACTGACTGACTTGACAGGTGACAACTATGCACCACATGTCAGAGTGTCACTCACTTGTCTACCTCTCAAGCTGTCACCTGTCAAGCTGACAGGTTGTCAAGCCTTGTCACGCCTCACTGACTGACTTGACAGGTGACAACAATGCACCACATGTCAGAGTGTCACTCACTTGTCTACCTCTCAAGCTGTCACCTGTCAAGCTGACAGGTTGTCAAGCCTTGTCACGCCTCACTGACTGACTTGACAGGTGACAACAATGCACCACATGTCAGAGTGTCACTCACTTGTCTACCTCTCAAGCTGTCACCTGTCAAGCTGACAGGTTGTCAAGCCTTGTCACGCCTCACTGACTGACTTGACAGGTGACAACTATGCACCACATGTCAGAGTGTCACTCACTTGTCTACCTCTCAAGCTGTCACCTGTCAAGCTGACAGGTTGTCAAGCCTTGTCACGCCTCACTGACTGACTTGACAGGTGACAACAATGCACCACATGTCAGAGTGTCACTCACTTGTCTACCTCTCAAGCTGTCACCTGTCAAGCTGACAGGTTGTCAAGCCTTGTCACGCCTCACTGACTGACTTGACAGGTGACAACTATGCACCACATGTCAGAGTGTCACTCACTTGTCTACCTCTCAAGCTGTCACCTGTCAAGCTGACAGGTTGTCAAGCCTTGTCACGCCTCACTGACTGACTTGACAGGTGACAACAATGCACCACATGTCAGAGTGTCACTCACTTGTCTACCTCTCAAGCTGTCACCTGTCAAGCTGACAGGTTGTCAAGCCTTGTCACGCCTCACTGACTGACTTGACAGGTGACAACTATGCACCACATGTCAGAGTGTCACTCACTTGTCTACCTCTCAAGCTGTCACCTGTCAAGCTGACAGGTTGTCAAGCCTTGTCACGCCTCACTGACTGACTTGACAGGTGACAACTATGCACCACATGTCAGAGTGTCACTCACTTGTCTACCTCTCAAGCTGTCACCTGTCAAGCTGACAGGTTGTCAAGCCTTGTCACGCCTCACTGACTGACTTGACAGGTGACAACTATGCACCACATGTCAGAGTGTCACTCACTTGTCTACCTCTCAAGCTGTCACCTGTCAAGCTGACAGGTTGTCAAGCCTTGTCACGCCTCACTGACTGACTTGACAGGTGACAACTATGCACCACATGTCAGAGTGTCACTCACTTGTCTACCTCTCAAGCTGTCACCTGTCAAGCTGACAGGTTGTCAAGCCTTGTCACGCCTCACTGACTGACTTGACAGGTGACAACTATGCACCACATGTCAGAGTGTCACTCACTTGTCTACCTCTCAAGCTGTCACCTGTCAAGCTGACAGGTTGTCAAGCCTTGTCACGCCTCACTGACTGACTTGACAGGTGACAACTATGCACCACATGTCAGAGTGTCACTCACTTGTCTACCTCTCAAGCTGTCACCTGTCAAGCTGACAGGTTGTCAAGCCTTGTCACGCCTCACTGACTGACTTGACAGGTGACAACTATGCACCACATGTCAGAGTGTCACTCACTTGTCTACCTCTCAAGCTGTCACCTGTCAAGCTGACAGGTTGTCAAGCCTTGTCACGCCTCACTGACTGACTTGACAGGTGACAACTATGCACCACATGTCAGAGTGTCACTCACTTGTCTACCTCTCAAGCTGTCACCTGTCAAGCTGACAGGTTGTCAAGCCTTGTCACGCCTCACTGACTGACTTGACAGGTGACAACTATGCACCACATGTCAGAGTGTCACTCACTTGTCTACCTCTCAAGCTGTCACCTGTCAAGCTGACAGGTTGTCAAGCCTTGTCACGCCTCACTGACTGACTTGACAGGTGACAACTATGCACCACATGTCAGAGTGTCACTCACTTGTCTACCTCTCAAGCTGTCACCTGTCAAGCTGACAGGTTGTCAAGCCTTGTCACGCCTCACTGACTGACTTGACAGGTGACAACTATGCACCACATGTCAGAGTGTCACTCACTTGTCTACCTCTCAAGCTGTCACCTGTCAAGCTGACAGGTTGTCAAGCCTTGTCACGCCTCACTGACTGACTTGACAGGTGACAACTATGCACCACATGTCAGAGTGTCACTCACTTGTCTACCTCTCAAGCTGTCACCTGTCAAGCTGACAGGTTGTCAAGCCTTGTCACGCCTCACTGACTGACTTGACAGGTGACAACTATGCACCACATGTCAGAGTGTCACTCACTTGTCTACCTCTCAAGCTGTCACCTGTCAAGCTGACAGGTTGTCAAGCCTTGTCACGCCTCACTGACTGACTTGACAGGTGACAACTATGCACCACATGTCAGAGTGTCACTCACTTGTCTACCTCTCAAGCTGTCACCTGTCAAGCTGACAGGTTGTCAAGCCTTGTCACGCCTCACTGACTGACTTGACAGGTGACAACTATGCACCACATGTCAGAGTGTCACTCACTTGTCTACCTCTCAAGCTGTCACCTGTCAAGCTGACAGGTTGTCAAGCCTTGTCACGCCTCACTGACTGACTTGACAGGTGACAACAATGCACCACATGTCAGAGTGTCACTCACTTGTCTACCTCTCAAGCTGTCACCTGTCAAGCTGACAGGTTGTCAAGCCTTGTCACGCCTCACTGACTGACTTGACAGGTGACAACTATGCACCACATGTCAGAGTGTCACTCACTTGTCTACCTCTCAAGCTGTCACCTGTCAAGCTGACAGGTTGTCAAGCCTTGTCACGCCTCACTGACTGACTTGACAGGTGACAACTATGCACCACATGTCAGAGTGTCACTCACTTGTCTACCTCTCAAGCTGTCACCTGTCAAGCTGACAGGTTGTCAAGCCTTGTCACGCCTCACTGACTGACTTGACAGGTGACAACTATGCACCACATGTCAGAGTGTCACTCACTTGTCTACCTCTCAAGCTGTCACCTGTCAAGCTGACAGGTTGTCAAGCCTTGTCACGCCTCACTGACTGACTTGACAGGTGACAACAATGCACCACATGTCAGAGTGTCACTCACTTGTCTACCTCTCAAGCTGTCACCTGTCAAGCTGACAGGTTGTCAAGCCTTGTCACGCCTCACTGACTGACTTGACAGGTGACAACTATGCACCACATGTCAGAGTGTCACTCACTTGTCTACCTCTCAAGCTGTCACCTGTCAAGCTGACAGGTTGTCAAGCCTTGTCACGCCTCACTGACTGACTTGACAGGTGACAACTATGCACCACATGTCAGAGTGTCACTCACTTGTCTACCTCTCAAGCTGTCACCTGTCAAGCTGACAGGTTGTCAAGCCTTGTCACGCCTCACTGACTGACTTGACAGGTGACAACTATGCACCACATGTCAGAGTGTCACTCACTTGTCTACCTCTCAAGCTGTCACCTGTCAAGCTGACAGGTTGTCAAGCCTTGTCACGCCTCACTGACTGACTTGACAGGTGACAACTATGCACCACATGTCAGAGTGTCACTCACTTGTCTACCTCTCAAGCTGTCACCTGTCAAGCTGACAGGTTGTCAAGCCTTGTCACGCCTCACTGACTGACTTGACAGGTGACAACTATGCACCACATGTCAGAGTGTCACTCACTTGTCTACCTCTCAAGCTGTCACCTGTCAAGCTGACAGGTTGTCAAGCCTTGTCACGCCTCACTGACTGACTTGACAGGTGACAACTATGCACCACATGTCAGAGTGTCACTCACTTGTCTACCTCTCAAGCTGTCACCTGTCAAGCTGACAGGTTGTCAAGCCTTGTCACGCCTCACTGACTGACTTGACAGGTGACAACTATGCACCACATGTCAGAGTGTCACTCACTTGTCTACCTCTCAAGCTGTCACCTGTCAAGCTGACAGGTTGTCAAGCCTTGTCACGCCTCACTGACTGACTTGACAGGTGACAACTATGCACCACATGTCAGAGTGTCACTCACTTGTCTACCTCTCAAGCTGTCACCTGTCAAGCTGACAGGTTGTCAAGCCTTGTCACGCCTCACTGACTGACTTGACAGGTGACAACTATGCACCACATGTCAGAGTGTCACTCACTTGTCTACCTCTCAAGCTGTCACCTGTCAAGCTGACAGGTTGTCAAGCCTTGTCACGCCTCACTGACTGACTTGACAGGTGACAACTATGCACCACATGTCAGAGTGTCACTCACTTGTCTACCTCTCAAGCTGTCACCTGTCAAGCTGACAGGTTGTCAAGCCTTGTCACGCCTCACTGACTGACTTGACAGGTGACAACTATGCACCACATGTCAGAGTGTCACTCACTTGTCTACCTCTCAAGCTGTCACCTGTCAAGCTGACAGGTTGTCAAGCCTTGTCACGCCTCACTGACTGACTTGACAGGTGACAACTATGCACCACATGTCAGAGTGTCACTCACTTGTCTACCTCTCAAGCTGTCACCTGTCAAGCTGACAGGTTGTCAAGCCTTGTCACGCCTCACTGACTGACTTGACAGGTGACAACTATGCACCACATGTCAGAGTGTCACTCACTTGTCTACCTCTCAAGCTGTCACCTGTCAAGCTGACAGGTTGTCAAGCCTTGTCACGCCTCACTGACTGACTTGACAGGTGACAACAATGCACCACATGTCAGAGTGTCACTCACTTGTCTACCTCTCAAGCTGTCACCTGTCAAGCTGACAGGTTGTCAAGCCTTGTCACGCCTCACTGACTGACTTGACAGGTGACAACTATGCACCACATGTCAGAGTGTCACTCACTTGTCTACCTCTCAAGCTGTCACCTGTCAAGCTGACAGGTTGTCAAGCCTTGTCACGCCTCACTGACTGACTTGACAGGTGACAACTATGCACCACATGTCAGAGTGTCACTCACTTGTCTACCTCTCAAGCTGTCACCTGTCAAGCTGACAGGTTGTCAAGCCTTGTCACGCCTCACTGACTGACTTGACAGGTGACAACTATGCACCACATGTCAGAGTGTCACTCACTTGTCTACCTCTCAAGCTGTCACCTGTCAAGCTGACAGGTTGTCAAGCCTTGTCACGCCTCACTGACTGACTTGACAGGTGACAACTATGCACCACATGTCAGAGTGTCACTCACTTGTCTACCTCTCAAGCTGTCACCTGTCAAGCTGACAGGTTGTCAAGCCTTGTCACGCCTCACTGACTGACTTGACAGGTGACAACTATGCACCACATGTCAGAGTGTCACTCACTTGTCTACCTCTCAAGCTGTCACCTGTCAAGCTGACAGGTTGTCAAGCCTTGTCACGCCTCACTGACTGACTTGACAGGTGACAACTATGCACCACATGTCAGAGTGTCACTCACTTGTCTACCTCTCAAGCTGTCACCTGTCAAGCTGACAGGTTGTCAAGCCTTGTCACGCCTCACTGACTGACTTGACAGGTGACAACTATGCACCACATGTCAGAGTGTCACTCACTTGTCTACCTCTCAAGCTGTCACCTGTCAAGCTGACAGGTTGTCAAGCCTTGTCACGCCTCACTGACTGACTTGACAGGTGACAACTATGCACCACATGTCAGAGTGTCACTCACTTGTCTACCTCTCAAGCTGTCACCTGTCAAGCTGACAGGTTGTCAAGCCTTGTCACGCCTCACTGACTGACTTGACAGGTGACAACTATGCACCACATGTCAGAGTGTCACTCACTTGTCTACCTCTCAAGCTGTCACCTGTCAAGCTGACAGGTTGTCAAGCCTTGTCACGCCTCACTGACTGACTTGACAGGTGACAACTATGCACCACATGTCAGAGTGTCACTCACTTGTCTACCTCTCAAGCTGTCACCTGTCAAGCTGACAGGTTGTCAAGCCTTGTCACGCCTCACTGACTGACTTGACAGGTGACAACTATGCACCACATGTCAGAGTGTCACTCACTTGTCTACCTCTCAAGCTGTCACCTGTCAAGCTGACAGGTTGTCAAGCCTTGTCACGCCTCACTGACTGACTTGACAGGTGACAACTATGCACCACATGTCAGAGTGTCACTCACTTGTCTACCTCTCAAGCTGTCACCTGTCAAGCTGACAGGTTGTCAAGCCTTGTCACGCCTCACTGACTGACTTGACAGGTGACAACTATGCACCACATGTCAGAGTGTCACTCACTTGTCTACCTCTCAAGCTGTCACCTGTCAAGCTGACAGGTTGTCAAGCCTTGTCACGCCTCACTGACTGACTTGACAGGTGACAACTATGCACCACATGTCAGAGTGTCACTCACTTGTCTACCTCTCAAGCTGTCACCTGTCAAGCTGACAGGTTGTCAAGCCTTGTCACGCCTCACTGACTGACTTGACAGGTGACAACTATGCACCACATGTCAGAGTGTCACTCACTTGTCTACCTCTCAAGCTGTCACCTGTCAAGCTGACAGGTTGTCAAGCCTTGTCACGCCTCACTGACTGACTTGACAGGTGACAACTATGCACCACATGTCAGAGTGTCACTCACTTGTCTACCTCTCAAGCTGTCACCTGTCAAGCTGACAGGTTGTCAAGCCTTGTCACGCCTCACTGACTGACTTGACAGGTGACAACTATGCACCACATGTCAGAGTGTCACTCACTTGTCTACCTCTCAAGCTGTCACCTGTCAAGCTGACAGGTTGTCAAGCCTTGTCACGCCTCACTGACTGACTTGACAGGTGACAACTATGCACCACATGTCAGAGTGTCACTCACTTGTCTACCTCTCAAGCTGTCACCTGTCAAGCTGACAGGTTGTCAAGCCTTGTCACGCCTCACTGACTGACTTGACAGGTGACAACTATGCACCACATGTCAGAGTGTCACTCACTTGTCTACCTCTCAAGCTGTCACCTGTCAAGCTGACAGGTTGTCAAGCCTTGTCACGCCTCACTGACTGACTTGACAGGTGACAACTATGCACCACATGTCAGAGTGTCACTCACTTGTCTACCTCTCAAGCTGTCACCTGTCAAGCTGACAGGTTGTCAAGCCTTGTCACGCCTCACTGACTGACTTGACAGGTGACAACTATGCACCACATGTCAGAGTGTCACTCACTTGTCTACCTCTCAAGCTGTCACCTGTCAAGCTGACAGGTTGTCAAGCCTTGTCACGCCTCACTGACTGACTTGACAGGTGACAACTATGCACCACATGTCAGAGTGTCACTCACTTGTCTACCTCTCAAGCTGTCACCTGTCAAGCTGACAGGTTGTCAAGCCTTGTCACGCCTCACTGACTGACTTGACAGGTGACAACTATGCACCACATGTCAGAGTGTCACTCACTTGTCTACCTCTCAAGCTGTCACCTGTCAAGCTGACAGGTTGTCAAGCCTTGTCACGCCTCACTGACTGACTTGACAGGTGACAACTATGCACCACATGTCAGAGTGTCACTCACTTGTCTACCTCTCAAGCTGTCACCTGTCAAGCTGACAGGTTGTCAAGCCTTGTCACGCCTCACTGACTGACTTGACAGGTGACAACTATGCACCACATGTCAGAGTGTCACTCACTTGTCTACCTCTCAAGCTGTCACCTGTCAAGCTGACAGGTTGTCAAGCCTTGTCACGCCTCACTGACTGACTTGACAGGTGACAACTATGCACCACATGTCAGAGTGTCACTCACTTGTCTACCTCTCAAGCTGTCACCTGTCAAGCTGACAGGTTGTCAAGCCTTGTCACGCCTCACTGACTGACTTGACAGGTGACAACAATGCACCACATGTCAGAGTGTCACTCACTTGTCTACCTCTCAAGCTGTCACCTGTCAAGCTGACAGGTTGTCAAGCCTTGTCACGCCTCACTGACTGACTTGACAGGTGACAACTATGCACCACATGTCAGAGTGTCACTCACTTGTCTACCTCTCAAGCTGTCACCTGTCAAGCTGACAGGTTGTCAAGCCTTGTCACGCCTCACTGACTGACTTGACAGGTGACAACTATGCACCACATGTCAGAGTGTCACTCACTTGTCTACCTCTCAAGCTGTCACCTGTCAAGCTGACAGGTTGTCAAGCCTTGTCACGCCTCACTGACTGACTTGACAGGTGACAACTATGCACCACATGTCAGAGTGTCACTCACTTGTCTACCTCTCAAGCTGTCACCTGTCAAGCTGACAGGTTGTCAAGCCTTGTCACGCCTCACTGACTGACTTGACAGGTGACAACTATGCACCACATGTCAGAGTGTCACTCACTTGTCTACCTCTCAAGCTGTCACCTGTCAAGCTGACAGGTTGTCAAGCCTTGTCACGCCTCACTGACTGACTTGACAGGTGACAACTATGCACCACATGTCAGAGTGTCACTCACTTGTCTACCTCTCAAGCTGTCACCTGTCAAGCTGACAGGTTGTCAAGCCTTGTCACGCCTCACTGACTGACTTGACAGGTGACAACTATGCACCACATGTCAGAGTGTCACTCACTTGTCTACCTCTCAAGCTGTCACCTGTCAAGCTGACAGGTTGTCAAGCCTTGTCACGCCTCACTGACTGACTTGACAGGTGACAACTATGCACCACATGTCAGAGTGTCACTCACTTGTCTACCTCTCAAGCTGTCACCTGTCAAGCTGACAGGTTGTCAAGCCTTGTCACGCCTCACTGACTGACTTGACAGGTGACAACTATGCACCACATGTCAGAGTGTCACTCACTTGTCTACCTCTCAAGCTGTCACCTGTCAAGCTGACAGGTTGTCAAGCCTTGTCACGCCTCACTGACTGACTTGACAGGTGACAACTATGCACCACATGTCAGAGTGTCACTCACTTGTCTACCTCTCAAGCTGTCACCTGTCAAGCTGACAGGTTGTCAAGCCTTGTCACGCCTCACTGACTGACTTGACAGGTGACAACTATGCACCACATGTCAGAGTGTCACTCACTTGTCTACCTCTCAAGCTGTCACCTGTCAAGCTGACAGGTTGTCAAGCCTTGTCACGCCTCACTGACTGACTTGACAGGTGACAACTATGCACCACATGTCAGAGTGTCACTCACTTGTCTACCTCTCAAGCTGTCACCTGTCAAGCTGACAGGTTGTCAAGCCTTGTCACGCCTCACTGACTGACTTGACAGGTGACAACTATGCACCACATGTCAGAGTGTCACTCACTTGTCTACCTCTCAAGCTGTCACCTGTCAAGCTGACAGGTTGTCAAGCCTTGTCACGCCTCACTGACTGACTTGACAGGTGACAACTATGCACCACATGTCAGAGTGTCACTCACTTGTCTACCTCTCAAGCTGTCACCTGTCAAGCTGACAGGTTGTCAAGCCTTGTCACGCCTCACTGACTGACTTGACAGGTGACAACTATGCACCACATGTCAGAGTGTCACTCACTTGTCTACCTCTCAAGCTGTCACCTGTCAAGCTGACAGGTTGTCAAGCCTTGTCACGCCTCACTGACTGACTTGACAGGTGACAACTATGCACCACATGTCAGAGTGTCACTCACTTGTCTACCTCTCAAGCTGTCACCTGTCAAGCTGACAGGTTGTCAAGCCTTGTCACGCCTCACTGACTGACTTGACAGGTGACAACTATGCACCACATGTCAGAGTGTCACTCACTTGTCTACCTCTCAAGCTGTCACCTGTCAAGCTGACAGGTTGTCAAGCCTTGTCACGCCTCACTGACTGACTTGACAGGTGACAACTATGCACCACATGTCAGAGTGTCACTCACTTGTCTACCTCTCAAGCTGTCACCTGTCAAGCTGACAGGTTGTCAAGCCTTGTCACGCCTCACTGACTGACTTGACAGGTGACAACTATGCACCACATGTCAGAGTGTCACTCACTTGTCTACCTCTCAAGCTGTCACCTGTCAAGCTGACAGGTTGTCAAGCCTTGTCACGCCTCACTGACTGACTTGACAGGTGACAACTATGCACCACATGTCAGAGTGTCACTCACTTGTCTACCTCTCAAGCTGTCACCTGTCAAGCTGACAGGTTGTCAAGCCTTGTCACGCCTCACTGACTGACTTGACAGGTGACAACTATGCACCACATGTCAGAGTGTCACTCACTTGTCTACCTCTCAAGCTGTCACCTGTCAAGCTGACAGGTTGTCAAGCCTTGTCACGCCTCACTGACTGACTTGACAGGTGACAACTATGCACCACATGTCAGAGTGTCACTCACTTGTCTACCTCTCAAGCTGTCACCTGTCAAGCTGACAGGTTGTCAAGCCTTGTCACGCCTCACTGACTGACTTGACAGGTGACAACTATGCACCACATGTCAGAGTGTCACTCACTTGTCTACCTCTCAAGCTGTCACCTGTCAAGCTGACAGGTTGTCAAGCCTTGTCACGCCTCACTGACTGACTTGACAGGTGACAACTATGCACCACATGTCAGAGTGTCACTCACTTGTCTACCTCTCAAGCTGTCACCTGTCAAGCTGACAGGTTGTCAAGCCTTGTCACGCCTCACTGACTGACTTGACAGGTGACAACTATGCACCACATGTCAGAGTGTCACTCACTTGTCTACCTCTCAAGCTGTCACCTGTCAAGCTGACAGGTTGTCAAGCCTTGTCACGCCTCACTGACTGACTTGACAGGTGACAACTATGCACCACATGTCAGAGTGTCACTCACTTGTCTACCTCTCAAGCTGTCACCTGTCAAGCTGACAGGTTGTCAAGCCTTGTCACGCCTCACTGACTGACTTGACAGGTGACAACTATGCACCACATGTCAGAGTGTCACTCACTTGTCTACCTCTCAAGCTGTCACCTGTCAAGCTGACAGGTTGTCAAGCCTTGTCACGCCTCACTGACTGACTTGACAGGTGACAACTATGCACCACATGTCAGAGTGTCACTCACTTGTCTACCTCTCAAGCTGTCACCTGTCAAGCTGACAGGTTGTCAAGCCTTGTCACGCCTCACTGACTGACTTGACAGGTGACAACTATGCACCACATGTCAGAGTGTCACTCACTTGTCTACCTCTCAAGCTGTCACCTGTCAAGCTGACAGGTTGTCAAGCCTTGTCACGCCTCACTGACTGACTTGACAGGTGACAACTATGCACCACATGTCAGAGTGTCACTCACTTGTCTACCTCTCAAGCTGTCACCTGTCAAGCTGACAGGTTGTCAAGCCTTGTCACGCCTCACTGACTGACTTGACAGGTGACAACTATGCACCACATGTCAGAGTGTCACTCACTTGTCTACCTCTCAAGCTGTCACCTGTCAAGCTGACAGGTTGTCAAGCCTTGTCACGCCTCACTGACTGACTTGACAGGTGACAACTATGCACCACATGTCAGAGTGTCACTCACTTGTCTACCTCTCAAGCTGTCACCTGTCAAGCTGACAGGTTGTCAAGCCTTGTCACGCCTCACTGACTGACTTGACAGGTGACAACTATGCACCACATGTCAGAGTGTCACTCACTTGTCTACCTCTCAAGCTGTCACCTGTCAAGCTGACAGGTTGTCAAGCCTTGTCACGCCTCACTGACTGACTTGACAGGTGACAACTATGCACCACATGTCAGAGTGTCACTCACTTGTCTACCTCTCAAGCTGTCACCTGTCAAGCTGACAGGTTGTCAAGCCTTGTCACGCCTCACTGACTGACTTGACAGGTGACAACTATGCACCACATGTCAGAGTGTCACTCACTTGTCTACCTCTCAAGCTGTCACCTGTCAAGCTGACAGGTTGTCAAGCCTTGTCACGCCTCACTGACTGACTTGACAGGTGACAACTATGCACCACATGTCAGAGTGTCACTCACTTGTCTACCTCTCAAGCTGTCACCTGTCAAGCTGACAGGTTGTCAAGCCTTGTCACGCCTCACTGACTGACTTGACAGGTGACAACTATGCACCACATGTCAGAGTGTCACTCACTTGTCTACCTCTCAAGCTGTCACCTGTCAAGCTGACAGGTTGTCAAGCCTTGTCACGCCTCACTGACTGACTTGACAGGTGACAACTATGCACCACATGTCAGAGTGTCACTCACTTGTCTACCTCTCAAGCTGTCACCTGTCAAGCTGACAGGTTGTCAAGCCTTGTCACGCCTCACTGACTGACTTGACAGGTGACAACTATGCACCACATGTCAGAGTGTCACTCACTTGTCTACCTCTCAAGCTGTCACCTGTCAAGCTGACAGGTTGTCAAGCCTTGTCACGCCTCACTGACTGACTTGACAGGTGACAACTATGCACCACATGTCAGAGTGTCACTCACTTGTCTACCTCTCAAGCTGTCACCTGTCAAGCTGACAGGTTGTCAAGCCTTGTCACGCCTCACTGACTGACTTGACAGGTGACAACTATGCACCACATGTCAGAGTGTCACTCACTTGTCTACCTCTCAAGCTGTCACCTGTCAAGCTGACAGGTTGTCAAGCCTTGTCACGCCTCACTGACTGACTTGACAGGTGACAACTATGCACCACATGTCAGAGTGTCACTCACTTGTCTACCTCTCAAGCTGTCACCTGTCAAGCTGACAGGTTGTCAAGCCTTGTCACGCCTCACTGACTGACTTGACAGGTGACAACTATGCACCACATGTCAGAGTGTCACTCACTTGTCTACCTCTCAAGCTGTCACCTGTCAAGCTGACAGGTTGTCAAGCCTTGTCACGCCTCACTGACTGACTTGACAGGTGACAACTATGCACCACATGTCAGAGTGTCACTCACTTGTCTACCTCTCAAGCTGTCACCTGTCAAGCTGACAGGTTGTCAAGCCTTGTCACGCCTCACTGACTGACTTGACAGGTGACAACTATGCACCACATGTCAGAGTGTCACTCACTTGTCTACCTCTCAAGCTGTCACCTGTCAAGCTGACAGGTTGTCAAGCCTTGTCACGCCTCACTGACTGACTTGACAGGTGACAACTATGCACCACATGTCAGAGTGTCACTCACTTGTCTACCTCTCAAGCTGTCACCTGTCAAGCTGACAGGTTGTCAAGCCTTGTCACGCCTCACTGACTGACTTGACAGGTGACAACTATGCACCACATGTCAGAGTGTCACTCACTTGTCTACCTCTCAAGCTGTCACCTGTCAAGCTGACAGGTTGTCAAGCCTTGTCACGCCTCACTGACTGACTTGACAGGTGACAACTATGCACCACATGTCAGAGTGTCACTCACTTGTCTACCTCTCAAGCTGTCACCTGTCAAGCTGACAGGTTGTCAAGCCTTGTCACGCCTCACTGACTGACTTGACAGGTGACAACTATGCACCACATGTCAGAGTGTCACTCACTTGTCTACCTCTCAAGCTGTCACCTGTCAAGCTGACAGGTTGTCAAGCCTTGTCACGCCTCACTGACTGACTTGACAGGTGACAACTATGCACCACATGTCAGAGTGTCACTCACTTGTCTACCTCTCAAGCTGTCACCTGTCAAGCTGACAGGTTGTCAAGCCTTGTCACGCCTCACTGACTGACTTGACAGGTGACAACTATGCACCACATGTCAGAGTGTCACTCACTTGTCTACCTCTCAAGCTGTCACCTGTCAAGCTGACAGGTTGTCAAGCCTTGTCACGCCTCACTGACTGACTTGACAGGTGACAACTATGCACCACATGTCAGAGTGTCACTCACTTGTCTACCTCTCAAGCTGTCACCTGTCAAGCTGACAGGTTGTCAAGCCTTGTCACGCCTCACTGACTGACTTGACAGGTGACAACTATGCACCACATGTCAGAGTGTCACTCACTTGTCTACCTCTCAAGCTGTCACCTGTCAAGCTGACAGGTTGTCAAGCCTTGTCACGCCTCACTGACTGACTTGACAGGTGACAACTATGCACCACATGTCAGAGTGTCACTCACTTGTCTACCTCTCAAGCTGTCACCTGTCAAGCTGACAGGTTGTCAAGCCTTGTCACGCCTCACTGACTGACTTGACAGGTGACAACTATGCACCACATGTCAGAGTGTCACTCACTTGTCTACCTCTCAAGCTGTCACCTGTCAAGCTGACAGGTTGTCAAGCCTTGTCACGCCTCACTGACTGACTTGACAGGTGACAACTATGCACCACATGTCAGAGTGTCACTCACTTGTCTACCTCTCAAGCTGTCACCTGTCAAGCTGACAGGTTGTCAAGCCTTGTCACGCCTCACTGACTGACTTGACAGGTGACAACTATGCACCACATGTCAGAGTGTCACTCACTTGTCTACCTCTCAAGCTGTCACCTGTCAAGCTGACAGGTTGTCAAGCCTTGTCACGCCTCACTGACTGACTTGACAGGTGACAACTATGCACCACATGTCAGAGTGTCACTCACTTGTCTACCTCTCAAGCTGTCACCTGTCAAGCTGACAGGTTGTCAAGCCTTGTCACGCCTCACTGACTGACTTGACAGGTGACAACTATGCACCACATGTCAGAGTGTCACTCACTTGTCTACCTCTCAAGCTGTCACCTGTCAAGCTGACAGGTTGTCAAGCCTTGTCACGCCTCACTGACTGACTTGACAGGTGACAACTATGCACCACATGTCAGAGTGTCACTCACTTGTCTACCTCTCAAGCTGTCACCTGTCAAGCTGACAGGTTGTCAAGCCTTGTCACGCCTCACTGACTGACTTGACAGGTGACAACTATGCACCACATGTCAGAGTGTCACTCACTTGTCTACCTCTCAAGCTGTCACCTGTCAAGCTGACAGGTTGTCAAGCCTTGTCACGCCTCACTGACTGACTTGACAGGTGACAACTATGCACCACATGTCAGAGTGTCACTCACTTGTCTACCTCTCAAGCTGTCACCTGTCAAGCTGACAGGTTGTCAAGCCTTGTCACGCCTCACTGACTGACTTGACAGGTGACAACTATGCACCACATGTCAGAGTGTCACTCACTTGTCTACCTCTCAAGCTGTCACCTGTCAAGCTGACAGGTTGTCAAGCCTTGTCACGCCTCACTGACTGACTTGACAGGTGACAACTATGCACCACATGTCAGAGTGTCACTCACTTGTCTACCTCTCAAGCTGTCACCTGTCAAGCTGACAGGTTGTCAAGCCTTGTCACGCCTCACTGACTGACTTGACAGGTGACAACTATGCACCACATGTCAGAGTGTCACTCACTTGTCTACCTCTCAAGCTGTCACCTGTCAAGCTGACAGGTTGTCAAGCCTTGTCACGCCTCACTGACTGACTTGACAGGTGACAACTATGCACCACATGTCAGAGTGTCACTCACTTGTCTACCTCTCAAGCTGTCACCTGTCAAGCTGACAGGTTGTCAAGCCTTGTCACGCCTCACTGACTGACTTGACAGGTGACAACTATGCACCACATGTCAGAGTGTCACTCACTTGTCTACCTCTCAAGCTGTCACCTGTCAAGCTGACAGGTTGTCAAGCCTTGTCACGCCTCACTGACTGACTTGACAGGTGACAACTATGCACCACATGTCAGAGTGTCACTCACTTGTCTACCTCTCAAGCTGTCACCTGTCAAGCTGACAGGTTGTCAAGCCTTGTCACGCCTCACTGACTGACTTGACAGGTGACAACTATGCACCACATGTCAGAGTGTCACTCACTTGTCTACCTCTCAAGCTGTCACCTGTCAAGCTGACAGGTTGTCAAGCCTTGTCACGCCTCACTGACTGACTTGACAGGTGACAACTATGCACCACATGTCAGAGTGTCACTCACTTGTCTACCTCTCAAGCTGTCACCTGTCAAGCTGACAGGTTGTCAAGCCTTGTCACGCCTCACTGACTGACTTGACAGGTGACAACTATGCACCACATGTCAGAGTGTCACTCACTTGTCTACCTCTCAAGCTGTCACCTGTCAAGCTGACAGGTTGTCAAGCCTTGTCACGCCTCACTGACTGACTTGACAGGTGACAACTATGCACCACATGTCAGAGTGTCACTCACTTGTCTACCTCTCAAGCTGTCACCTGTCAAGCTGACAGGTTGTCAAGCCTTGTCACGCCTCACTGACTGACTTGACAGGTGACAACTATGCACCACATGTCAGAGTGTCACTCACTTGTCTACCTCTCAAGCTGTCACCTGTCAAGCTGACAGGTTGTCAAGCCTTGTCACGCCTCACTGACTGACTTGACAGGTGACAACTATGCACCACATGTCAGAGTGTCACTCACTTGTCTACCTCTCAAGCTGTCACCTGTCAAGCTGACAGGTTGTCAAGCCTTGTCACGCCTCACTGACTGACTTGACAGGTGACAACTATGCACCACATGTCAGAGTGTCACTCACTTGTCTACCTCTCAAGCTGTCACCTGTCAAGCTGACAGGTTGTCAAGCCTTGTCACGCCTCACTGACTGACTTGACAGGTGACAACTATGCACCACATGTCAGAGTGTCACTCACTTGTCTACCTCTCAAGCTGTCACCTGTCAAGCTGACAGGTTGTCAAGCCTTGTCACGCCTCACTGACTGACTTGACAGGTGACAACTATGCACCACATGTCAGAGTGTCACTCACTTGTCTACCTCTCAAGCTGTCACCTGTCAAGCTGACAGGTTGTCAAGCCTTGTCACGCCTCACTGACTGACTTGACAGGTGACAACTATGCACCACATGTCAGAGTGTCACTCACTTGTCTACCTCTCAAGCTGTCACCTGTCAAGCTGACAGGTTGTCAAGCCTTGTCACGCCTCACTGACTGACTTGACAGGTGACAACTATGCACCACATGTCAGAGTGTCACTCACTTGTCTACCTCTCAAGCTGTCACCTGTCAAGCTGACAGGTTGTCAAGCCTTGTCACGCCTCACTGACTGACTTGACAGGTGACAACTATGCACCACATGTCAGAGTGTCACTCACTTGTCTACCTCTCAAGCTGTCACCTGTCAAGCTGACAGGTTGTCAAGCCTTGTCACGCCTCACTGACTGACTTGACAGGTGACAACTATGCACCACATGTCAGAGTGTCACTCACTTGTCTACCTCTCAAGCTGTCACCTGTCAAGCTGACAGGTTGTCAAGCCTTGTCACGCCTCACTGACTGACTTGACAGGTGACAACTATGCACCACATGTCAGAGTGTCACTCACTTGTCTACCTCTCAAGCTGTCACCTGTCAAGCTGACAGGTTGTCAAGCCTTGTCACGCCTCACTGACTGACTTGACAGGTGACAACTATGCACCACATGTCAGAGTGTCACTCACTTGTCTACCTCTCAAGCTGTCACCTGTCAAGCTGACAGGTTGTCAAGCCTTGTCACGCCTCACTGACTGACTTGACAGGTGACAACTATGCACCACATGTCAGAGTGTCACTCACTTGTCTACCTCTCAAGCTGTCACCTGTCAAGCTGACAGGTTGTCAAGCCTTGTCACGCCTCACTGACTGACTTGACAGGTGACAACTATGCACCACATGTCAGAGTGTCACTCACTTGTCTACCTCTCAAGCTGTCACCTGTCAAGCTGACAGGTTGTCAAGCCTTGTCACGCCTCACTGACTGACTTGACAGGTGACAACTATGCACCACATGTCAGAGTGTCACTCACTTGTCTACCTCTCAAGCTGTCACCTGTCAAGCTGACAGGTTGTCAAGCCTTGTCACGCCTCACTGACTGACTTGACAGGTGACAACTATGCACCACATGTCAGAGTGTCACTCACTTGTCTACCTCTCAAGCTGTCACCTGTCAAGCTGACAGGTTGTCAAGCCTTGTCACGCCTCACTGACTGACTTGACAGGTGACAACTATGCACCACATGTCAGAGTGTCACTCACTTGTCTACCTCTCAAGCTGTCACCTGTCAAGCTGACAGGTTGTCAAGCCTTGTCACGCCTCACTGACTGACTTGACAGGTGACAACTATGCACCACATGTCAGAGTGTCACTCACTTGTCTACCTCTCAAGCTGTCACCTGTCAAGCTGACAGGTTGTCAAGCCTTGTCACGCCTCACTGACTGACTTGACAGGTGACAACTATGCACCACATGTCAGAGTGTCACTCACTTGTCTACCTCTCAAGCTGTCACCTGTCAAGCTGACAGGTTGTCAAGCCTTGTCACGCCTCACTGACTGACTTGACAGGTGACAACTATGCACCACATGTCAGAGTGTCACTCACTTGTCTACCTCTCAAGCTGTCACCTGTCAAGCTGACAGGTTGTCAAGCCTTGTCACGCCTCACTGACTGACTTGACAGGTGACAACTATGCACCACATGTCAGAGTGTCACTCACTTGTCTACCTCTCAAGCTGTCACCTGTCAAGCTGACAGGTTGTCAAGCCTTGTCACGCCTCACTGACTGACTTGACAGGTGACAACTATGCACCACATGTCAGAGTGTCACTCACTTGTCTACCTCTCAAGCTGTCACTGTCAAGCTGTCAGTGTCAAGCCTTGTCACGCTCACTGACAGGTGACAACTAGCACCACATTGTCAGAGT
>MRSW03000219.1:0-25726 GCA_001923025.3 Taenia multiceps | reverse complement strand
CTCACTTGTCTACCTCTCAAGCTGTCACCTGTCAAGCTGTCAGGTTTGTCAAGCCTTGTCACGCCTCACTGACTGACTTACAGGTGACAACTATGCACCATGTCAGAGTGTCACTCACTTGTCTACCTCTCAAGCTGTCACCTGTCAAGCTGACATTGTCACCTTGCACGCCTCACTGACTGACTTGACAGGTGACAACTGCACCACATGTCAGAGGTCACTCACTTGTCTACTCCTCCAAGCTGTCACCTGTCAAGCTGACAGTTGTCAAGCCTTGTCACGCCTCACTGACTGACTTGACAGGTGACAACATGCACCACATGTCAGAGTGTCACTCACTTGTCTACCTCTCAAGCTGTCACCTGTCAAGCTGTCAGGTTGTCAAGCCTTGTCACGCCTCACTGACTGACTTGACAGGTGACAACTATGCACCACATGTCAGAGTGTCACTCACTTGTCTACCTCTCACTGTCACCTGTCAAGCTGACAGGTTGTCAAGCCTTGTCACGCCTCACTGACTGACTTGACAGGTGACACTATGCACCCATGTCAGAGTGTCACTCACTTGTCTACCTCTCAAGCTGTCACCTGTCAAGCTGACAGGTTGTCAAGCCTTGTCACGCCTCACTGACTGACTTGACAGTGACAACTATGCACCACATGTCAGAGTGTCACTCACTTTCTACCTCTCAAGCTGTCACCTGTCAAGCTGACAGTTGTCAAGCCTTGTCACGCCTCACTGACTGACTTGACAGTGACAACATGCCCACATGTCAGAGTGTCACTCACTTGTCTACCTCTCAAGCTGTCACCTGTCAAGCTGACATTTCAAGCCTTGTCACGCCTCACTGACTGACTTGACAGTGACAAACTATGCACCACATGTCAGAGTGTCACTCACTTGTCTACCTCTCAAGCTGTCACCTGTCAAGCTGACAGGTTGTCAAGCCTTGTCACGACCGCGCCTCACTGACTGACTTGACATGACAACTGCACCACATTCAGAGTGTCACTCACTTGTCTACCTCTCAGCTGTCACCTGTCAAGCTGACAGGTTGTCAAGCCTTGTCACGCCTCACTGACTGACTTGACAGGTGACAACTATGCACCACATGTCAGAGTGTCACTCACTTGTCTACCTCTCAAGCTGTCACCTGTCAGCTGACAGGTTGTCAAGCCTTGTCACGCCTCACTGACTGACTTGACAGGTGACAACTATGCACCACATGTCAGAGTGTCACTCACTTGTCTACCTCTCAAGCTGTCACCTGTCAACTGACAGTTGTCAAGCCTTGTCACGCCTCACTGACTGACTTGACAGGTGACAACTATGCACCACATGTCAGTGTCACTCACTTGTCTACCTCTCAAGCTGTCACCTGTCAAGCTGACAGGTTGTCAAGCCTTGTCACGCCTCACTGACTGACTTGACAGGTGACAACTATGCACCACATGTCAGAGTGTCACTCACTTGTCTACCTCTCAAGCTGTCACCTGTCAAGCTGACAGGTTGTCAAGCCTTGTCACGCCTCACTGACTGACTTGACAGTGACAACTATGCACCACATGTCAGAGTGTCACTCACTTGTCTACCTCTCAAGCTGTCACCTGTCAAGCTGACAGGTTGTCAAGCCTTGTCACGCCTCACTGACTGACTTGACAGTGACAACTATGCACCACATGTCAGAGTGTCACTCACTTGTCTACCTCTCACTGTCACCTGTCAAGCTGACAGTTGTCAAGCCTTGTCACGCCCCTCACTGACTGACTTGACAGGTGACAACTATGCACCACATGTCAGAGTGTCACTCACTTGTCTACCTCTCAAGCTGTCACCTGTCAAGCTGACAGGTTGTCAAGCCTTGTCACGCCTCACGACTGACTTGACAACTATGCACCACATGTCAGAGTGTCACTCACTTGTCTACCTCTCAAGCTGTCACCTGTCAAGCTGACAGGTTGTCAAGCCTTGTCACGCCTCACTGACTGACTTGACAGGTGACAACTATGCACCACATGTCAGAGTGTCACTCACTTGTCTACCTCTCAAGCTGTCACCTGTCAAGCTGACAGGTTGTCAAGCCTTGTCACGCCTCACTGACTGACTTGACAGGTGACAACTATGCACCACATGTCAGAGTGTCACTCACTTGTCTACCTCTCAAGCTGTCACCTGTCAAGCTGACAGGTTGTCAAGCCTTGTCACGCCTCACTGACTGACTTGACAGGTGACAACTATGCACCACATGTCAGAGTGTCACTCACTTGTCTACCTCTCAAGCTGTCACCTGTCAAGCTGACAGGTTGTCAAGCCTTGTCACGCCTCACTGACTGACTTGACAGGTGACAACTATGCACCACATGTCAGAGTGTCACTCACTTGTCTACCTCTCAAGCTGTCACCTGTCAAGCTGACAGGTTGTCAAGCCTTGTCACGCCTCACTGACTGACTTGACAGGTGACAACTATGCACCACATGTCAGAGTGTCACTCACTTGTCTACCTCTCAAGCTGTCACCTGTCAAGCTGACAGGTTGTCAAGCCTTGTCACGCCGCCTCACTGACTGACTTGACAGGTGACAACTATGCACCACATGTCAGAGTGTCACTCACTTGTCTACCTCTCAAGCTGTCACCTGTCAAGCTGACAGGTTGTCAAGCCTTGTCACGCCTCACTGACTGACTTGACAGGTGACAACTATGCACCACATGTCAGAGTGTCACTCACTTGTCTACCTCTCAAGCTGTCACCTGTCAAGCTGACAGGTTGTCAAGCCTTGTCACGCCTCACTGACTGACTTGACAGGTGACAACAATGCACCACATGTCAGAGTGTCACTCACTTGTCTACCTATCAAGCTGTCACCTGTCAAGCTGACAGGTTGTCAAGCCTTGTCACGCCTCACTGACTGACTTGACAGGTGACAACAATGCACCACATGTCAGAGTGTCACTCACTTGTCTACCTCTCAAGCTGTCACCTGTCAAGCTGACAGGTTGTCAAGCCTTGTCACGCCTCACTGACTGACTTGACAGGTGACAAATGCACCACATGTCAGAGTGTCACTCATTGTCTACCTCTCAAGCTGTCACCTGTCAAGCTGACAGGTTGTCAAGCCTTGTCACGCCTCACTGACTGACTTGACAGGTGACAACTATGCACCACATGTCAGAGTGTCACTCACTTGTCTACCTCTCAAGCTGTCACCTGTCAAGCTGACAGGTTGTCAAGCCTTGTCACGCCTCACTGACTGACTTGACAGGTGACAACAATGCACCACATGTCAGAGTGTCACTCACTTGTCTACCTCTCAAGCTGTCACCTGTCAAGCTGACAGGTTGTCAAGCCTTGTCACGCCTCACTGACTGACTTGACAGGTGACAACTATGCACCACATGTCAGAGTGTCACTCACTTGTCTACCTCTCAAGCTGTCACCTGTCAAGCTGACAGGTTGTCAAGCCTTGTCACGCCTCACTGACTGACTTGACAGGTGACAACAATGCACCACATGTCAGAGTGTCACTCACTTGTCTACCTCTCAAGCTGTCACCTGTCAAGCTGACAGGTTGTCAAGCCTTGTCACGCCTCACTGACTGACTTGACAGGTGACAACTATGCACCACATGTCAGAGTGTCACTCACTTGTCTACCTCTCAAGCTGTCCCCTGTCAAGCTGACAGGTTGTCAAGCCTTGTCACGCCTCACTGACTGACTTGACAGGTGACAACTATGCACCACATGTCAGAGTGTCACTCACTTGTCTACCTCTCAAGCTGTCACCTGTCAAGCTGACAGGTTGTCAAGCCTTGTCACGCCTCACTGACTGACTTGACAGGTGACAACTATGCACCACATGTCAGAGTGTCACTCACTTGTCTACCTCTCAAGCTGTCACCTGTCAAGCTGACAGGTTGTCAAGCCTTGTCACGCCTCACTGACTGACTTGACAGGTGACAACTATGCACCACATGTCAGAGTGTCACTCACTTGTCTACCTCTCAAGCTGTCACCTGTCAAGCTGACAGGTTGTCAAGCCTTGTCACGCCTCACTGACTGACTTGACAGGTGACAACATGCACCACATGTCAGAGTGTCACTCACTTGTCTACCTCTCAAGCTGTCACCTGTCAAGCTGACAGGTTGTCAAGCCTTGTCACGCCTCACTGACTGACTTGACAGGTGACAACAATGCACCACATGTCAGAGTGTCACTCACTTGTCTACCTCTCAAGCTGTCACCTGTCAAGCTGACAGGTTGTCAAGCCTTGTCACGCCTCACTGACTGACTTGACAGGTGACAACTATGCACCACATGTCAGAGTGTCACTCACTTGTCTACCTCTCAAGCTGTCACCTGTCAAGCTGACAGGTTGTCAAGCCTTGTCACGCCTCACTGACTGACTTGACAGGTGACAACATGCACCACATGTCAGAGTGTCACTCACTTGTCTACCTCTCAAGCTGTCACCTGTCAAGCTGACAGGTGTCAAGCCTTGTCACGCCTCACTGACTGACTTGACAGGTGACAACTATGCACCACATGTCAGAGTGTCACTCACTTGTCTACCTCTCAAGCTGTCACCTGTCAAGCTGACAGGTTGTCAAGCCTTGTCACGCCTCACTGACTGACTTGACAGGTGACAACTATGCACCACATGTCAGAGTGTCACTCACTTGTCTACCTCTCAAGCTGTCACCTGTCAAGCTGACAGGTTGTCAAGCCTTGTCACGCCTCACTGACTGACTTGACAGGTGAAAACAATGCACCACATGTCAGAGTGTCACTCACTTGTCTACCTCTCAAGCTGTCACCTGTCAAGCTGACAGGTTGTCAAGCCTTGTCACGCCTCACTGACTGACTTGACAGGTGACAACTATGCACCACATGTCAGAGTGTCACTCACTTGTCTACCTCTCAAGCTGTCACCTGTCAAGCTGACAGGTTGTCAAGCCTTGTCACGCCTCACTGACTGACTTGACAGGTGACAACTATGCACCACATGTCAGAGTGTCACTCACTTGTCTACCTCTCAAGCTGTCACCTGTCAAGCTGACAGGTTGTCAAGCCTTGTCACGCCTCACTGACTGACTTGACAGGTGACAACTATGCACCACATGTCAGAGTGTCACTCACTTGTCTACCTCTCAAGCTGTCACCTGTCAAGCTGACAGGTTGTCAAGCCTTGTCACGCCTCACTGACTGACTTGACAGGTGACAACAATGCACCACATGTCAGAGTGTCACTCACTTGTCTACCTCTCAAGCTGTCACCTGTCAAGCTGACAGGTTGTCAAGCCTTGTCACGCCTCACTGACTGACTTGACAGGTGACAACTATGCACCACATGTCAGAGTGTCACTCACTTGTCTACCTCTCAAGCTGTCACCTGTCAAGCTGACAGGTTGTCAAGCCTTGTCACGCCTCACTGACTGACTTGACAGGTGACAACAATGCACCACATGTCAGAGTGTCACTCACTTGTCTACCTCTCAAGCTGTCACCTGTCAAGCTGACAGGTTGTCAAGCCTTGTCACGCCTCACTGACTGACTTGACAGGTGACAACTATGCACCACATGTCAGAGTGTCACTCACTTGTCTACCTCTCAAGCTGTCACCTGTCAAGCTGACAGGTTGTCAAGCCTTGTCACGCCTCACTGACTGACTTGACAGGTGACAACTATGCACCACATGTCAGAGTGTCACTCACTTGTCTACCTCTCAAGCTGTCACCTGTCAAGCTGACAGGTTGTCAAGCCTTGTCACGCCTCACTGACTGACTTGACAGGTGACAACTATGCACCACATGTCAGAGTGTCACTCACTTGTCTAACTCTCAAGCTGTCACCTGTCAAGCTGACAGGTTGTCAAGCCTTGTCACGCCTCACTGACTGACTTGACAGGTGACAACTATGCACCACATGTCAGAGTGTCACTCACTTGTCTACCTCTCAAGCTGTCACCTGTCAAGCTGACAGGTTGTCAAGCCTTGTCACGCCTCACTGACTGACTTGACAGGTGACAACTATGCACCACATGTCAGAGTGTCACTCACTTGTCTACCTCTCAAGCTGTCACCTGTCAAGCTGACAGGTTGTCAAGCCTTGTCACGCCTCACTGACTGACTTGACAGGTGACAACAATGCACCACATGTCAGAGTGTCACTCACTTGTCTACCTCTCAAGCTGTCACCTGTCAAGCTGACAGGTTGTCAAGCCTTGTCACGCCTCACTGACTGACTTGACAGGTGACAACTATGCACCACATGTCAGAGTGTCACTCACTTGTCTACCTCTCAAGCTGTCACCTGTCAAGCTGACAGGTTGTCAAGCCTTGTCACGCCTCACTGACTGACTTGACAGGTGACAACTATGCACCACATGTCAGAGTGTCACTCACTTGTCTACCTCTCAAGCTGTCACCTGTCAAGCTGACAGGTTGTCAAGCCTTGTCACGCCTCACTGACTGACTTGACAGGTGACAACATGCACCACATGTCAGAGTGTCACTCACTTGTCTACCTCTCAAGCTGTCACCTGTCAAGCTGACAGGTTGTCAAGCCTTGTCACGCCTCACTGACTGACTTGACAGGTGACAACTATGCACCACATGTCAGAGTGTCACTCACTTGTCTACCTCTCAAGCTGTCACCTGTCAAGCTGACAGGTTGTCAAGCCTTGTCACGCCTCACTGACTGACTTGACAGGTGACAACAATGCACCACATGTCAGAGTGTCACTCACTTGTCTACCTCTCAAGCTGTCACCTGTCAAGCTGACAGGTTGTCAAGCCTTGTCACGCCTCACTGACTGACTTGACAGGTGACAACAATGCACCACATGTCAGAGTGTCACTCACTTGTCTACCTCTCAAGCTGTCACCTGTCAAGCTGACAGGTTGTCAAGCCTTGTCACGCCTCACTGACTGACTTGACAGGTGACAACTATGCACCACATGTCAGAGTGTCACTCACTTGTCTACCTCTCAAGCTGTCACCTGTCAAGCTGACAGGTTGTCAAGCCTTGTCACGCCTCACTGACTGACTTGACAGGTGACAACAATGCACCACATGTCAGAGTGTCACTCACTTGTCTACCTCTCAAGCTGTCACCTGTCAAGCTGACAGGTTGTCAAGCCTTGTCACGCCTCACTGACTGACTTGACAGGTGACAACTATGCACCACATGTCAGAGTGTCACTCACTTGTCTACCTCTCAAGCTGTCACCTGTCAAGCTGACAGGTTGTCAAGCCTTGTCACGCCTCACTGACTGACTTGACAGGTGACAACTATGCACCACATGTCAGAGTGTCACTCACTTGTCTACCTCTCAAGCTGTCACCTGTCAAGCTGACAGGTTGTCAAGCCTTGTCACGCCTCACTGACTGACTTGACAGGTGACAACTATGCACCACATGTCAGAGTGTCACTCACTTGTCTACCTCTCAAGCTGTCACCTGTCAAGCTGACAGGTTGTCAAGCCTTGTCACGCCTCACTGACTGACTTGACAGGTGACAACTATGCACCACATGTCAGAGTGTCACTCACTTGTCTACCTCTCAAGCTGTCACCTGTCAAGCTGACAGGTTGTCAAGCCTTGTCACGCCTCACTGACTGACTTGACAGGTGACAACTATGCACCACATGTCAGAGTGTCACTCACTTGTCTACCTCTCAAGCTGTCACCTGTCAAGCTGACAGGTTGTCAAGCCTTGTCACGCCTCACTGACTGACTTGACAGGTGACAACTATGCACCACATGTCAGAGTGTCACTCACTTGTCTACCTCTCAAGCTGTCACCTGTCAAGCTGACAGGTTGTCAAGCCTTGTCACGCCTCACTGACTGACTTGACAGGTGACAATGCACCACATGTCAGAGTGTCACTCACTTGTCTACCTCTCAAGCTGTCACCTGTCAAGCTGACAGGTTGTCAAGCCTTGTCACGCCTCACTGACTGACTTGACAGGTGACAACTATGCACCACATGTCAGAGTGTCACTCACTTGTCTACCTCTCAAGCTGTCACCTGTCAAGCTGACAGGTTGTCAAGCCTTGTCACGCCTCACTGACTGACTTGACAGGTGACAACTATGCACCACATGTCAGAGTGTCACTCACTTGTCTACCTCTCAAGCTGTCACCTGTCAAGCTGACAGGTTGTCAAGCCTTGTCACGCCTCACTGACTGACTTGACAGGTGACAACTATGCACCACATGTCAGAGTGTCACTCACTTGTCTACCTCTCAAGCTGTCACCTGTCAAGCTGACAGGTTGTCAAGCCTTGTCACGCCTCACTGACTGACTTGACAGGTGACAACTATGCACCACATGTCAGAGTGTCACTCACTTGTCTACCTCTCAAGCTGTCACCTGTCAAGCTGACAGGTTGTCAAGCCTTGTCACGCCTCACTGACTGACTTGACAGGTGACAACTATGCACCACATGTCAGAGTGTCACTCACTTGTCTACCTCTCAAGCTGTCACCTGTCAAGCTGACAGGTTGTCAAGCCTTGTCACGCCTCACTGACTGACTTGACAGGTGACAACTATGCACCACATGTCAGAGTGTCACTCACTTGTCTACCTCTCAAGCTGTCACCTGTCAAGCTGACAGGTTGTCAAGCCTTGTCACGCCTCACTGACTGACTTGACAGGTGACAACTATGCACCACATGTCAGAGTGTCACTCACTTGTCTACCTCTCAAGCTGTCACCTGTCAAGCTGACAGGTTGTCAAGCCTTGTCACGCCTCACTGACTGACTTGACAGGTGACAACTATGCACCACATGTCAGAGTGTCACTCACTTGTCTACCTCTCAAGCTGTCACCTGTCAAGCTGACAGGTTGTCAAGCCTTGTCACGCCTCACTGACTGACTTGACAGGTGACAACTATGCACCACATGTCAGAGTGTCACTCACTTGTCTACCTCTCAAGCTGTCACCTGTCAAGCTGACAGGTTGTCAAGCCTTGTCACGCCTCACTGACTGACTTGACAGGTGACAACTATGCACCACATGTCAGAGTGTCACTCACTTGTCTACCTCTCAAGCTGTCACCTGTCAAGCTGACAGGTTGTCAAGCCTTGTCACGCCTCACTGACTGACTTGACAGGTGACAACTATGCACCACATGTCAGAGTGTCACTCACTTGTCTACCTCTCAAGCTGTCACCTGTCAAGCTGACAGGTTGTCAAGCCTTGTCACGCCTCACTGACTGACTTGACAGGTGACAACAATGCACCACATGTCAGAGTGTCACTCACTTGTCTACCTCTCAAGCTGTCACCTGTCAAGCTGACAGGTTGTCAAGCCTTGTCACGCCTCACTGACTGACTTGACAGGTGACAACTATGCACCACATGTCAGAGTGTCACTCACTTGTCTACCTCTCAAGCTGTCACCTGTCAAGCTGACAGGTTGTCAAGCCTTGTCACGCCTCACTGACTGACTTGACAGGTGACAACTATGCACCACATGTCAGAGTGTCACTCACTTGTCTACCTCTCAAGCTGTCACCTGTCAAGCTGACAGGTTGTCAAGCCTTGTCACGCCTCACTGACTGACTTGACAGGTGACAACTATGCACCACATGTCAGAGTGTCACTCACTTGTCTACCTCTCAAGCTGTCACCTGTCAAGCTGACAGGTTGTCAAGCCTTGTCACGCCTCACTGACTGACTTGACAGGTGACAACTATGCACCACATGTCAGAGTGTCACTCACTTGTCTACCTCTCAAGCTGTCACCTGTCAAGCTGACAGGTTGTCAAGCCTTGTCACGCCTCACTGACTGACTTGACAGGTGACAACTATGCACCACATGTCAGAGTGTCACTCACTTGTCTACCTCTCAAGCTGTCACCTGTCAAGCTGACAGGTTGTCAAGCCTTGTCACGCCTCACTGACTGACTTGACAGGTGACAACTATGCACCACATGTCAGAGTGTCACTCACTTGTCTACCTCTCAAGCTGTCACCTGTCAAGCTGACAGGTTGTCAAGCCTTGTCACGCCTCACTGACTGACTTGACAGGTGACAACTATGCACCACATGTCAGAGTGTCACTCACTTGTCTACCTCTCAAGCTGTCACCTGTCAAGCTGACAGGTTGTCAAGCCTTGTCACGCCTCACTGACTGACTTGACAGGTGACAACTATGCACCACATGTCAGAGTGTCACTCACTTGTCTACCTCTCAAGCTGTCACCTGTCAAGCTGACAGGTTGTCAAGCCTTGTCACGCCTCACTGACTGACTTGACAGGTGACAACTATGCACCACATGTCAGAGTGTCACTCACTTGTCTACCTCTCAAGCTGTCACCTGTCAAGCTGACAGGTTGTCAAGCCTTGTCACGCCTCACTGACTGACTTGACAGGTGACAACTATGCACCACATGTCAGAGTGTCACTCACTTGTCTACCTCTCAAGCTGTCACCTGTCAAGCTGACAGGTTGTCAAGCCTTGTCACGCCTCACTGACTGACTTGACAGGTGACAACTATGCACCACATGTCAGAGTGTCACTCACTTGTCTACCTCTCAAGCTGTCACCTGTCAAGCTGACAGGTTGTCAAGCCTTGTCACGCCTCACTGACTGACTTGACAGGTGACAACTATGCACCACATGTCAGAGTGTCACTCACTTGTCTACCTCTCAAGCTGTCACCTGTCAAGCTGACAGGTTGTCAAGCCTTGTCACGCCTCACTGACTGACTTGACAGGTGACAACTATGCACCACATGTCAGAGTGTCACTCACTTGTCTACCTCTCAAGCTGTCACCTGTCAAGCTGACAGGTTGTCAAGCCTTGTCACGCCTCACTGACTGACTTGACAGGTGACAACTATGCACCACATGTCAGAGTGTCACTCACTTGTCTACCTCTCAAGCTGTCACCTGTCAAGCTGACAGGTTGTCAAGCCTTGTCACGCCTCACTGACTGACTTGACAGGTGACAACTATGCACCACATGTCAGAGTGTCACTCACTTGTCTACCTCTCAAGCTGTCACCTGTCAAGCTGACAGGTTGTCAAGCCTTGTCACGCCTCACTGACTGACTTGACAGGTGACAACTATGCACCACATGTCAGAGTGTCACTCACTTGTCTACCTCTCAAGCTGTCACCTGTCAAGCTGACAGGTTGTCAAGCCTTGTCACGCCTCACTGACTGACTTGACAGGTGACAACTATGCACCACATGTCAGAGTGTCACTCACTTGTCTACCTCTCAAGCTGTCACCTGTCAAGCTGACAGGTTGTCAAGCCTTGTCACGCCTCACTGACTGACTTGACAGGTGACAACTATGCACCACATGTCAGAGTGTCACTCACTTGTCTACCTCTCAAGCTGTCACCTGTCAAGCTGACAGGTTGTCAAGCCTTGTCACGCCTCACTGACTGACTTGACAGGTGACAACTATGCACCACATGTCAGAGTGTCACTCACTTGTCTACCTCTCAAGCTGTCACCTGTCAAGCTGACAGGTTGTCAAGCCTTGTCACGCCTCACTGACTGACTTGACAGGTGACAACTATGCACCACATGTCAGAGTGTCACTCACTTGTCTACCTCTCAAGCTGTCACCTGTCAAGCTGACAGGTTGTCAAGCCTTGTCACGCCTCACTGACTGACTTGACAGGTGACAACTATGCACCACATGTCAGAGTGTCACTCACTTGTCTACCTCTCAAGCTGTCACCTGTCAAGCTGACAGGTTGTCAAGCCTTGTCACGCCTCACTGACTGACTTGACAGGTGACAACTATGCACCACATGTCAGAGTGTCACTCACTTGTCTACCTCTCAAGCTGTCACCTGTCAAGCTGACAGGTTGTCAAGCCTTGTCACGCCTCACTGACTGACTTGACAGGTGACAACTATGCACCACATGTCAGAGTGTCACTCACTTGTCTACCTCTCAAGCTGTCACCTGTCAAGCTGACAGGTTGTCAAGCCTTGTCACGCCTCACTGACTGACTTGACAGGTGACAACTATGCACCACATGTCAGAGTGTCACTCACTTGTCTACCTCTCAAGCTGTCACCTGTCAAGCTGACAGGTTGTCAAGCCTTGTCACGCCTCACTGACTGACTTGACAGGTGACAACTATGCACCACATGTCAGAGTGTCACTCACTTGTCTACCTCTCAAGCTGTCACCTGTCAAGCTGACAGGTTGTCAAGCCTTGTCACGCCTCACTGACTGACTTGACAGGTGACAACTATGCACCACATGTCAGAGTGTCACTCACTTGTCTACCTCTCAAGCTGTCACCTGTCAAGCTGACAGGTTGTCAAGCCTTGTCACGCCTCACTGACTGACTTGACAGGTGACAACTATGCACCACATGTCAGAGTGTCACTCACTTGTCTACCTCTCAAGCTGTCACCTGTCAAGCTGACAGGTTGTCAAGCCTTGTCACGCCTCACTGACTGACTTGACAGGTGACAACTATGCACCACATGTCAGAGTGTCACTCACTTGTCTACCTCTCAAGCTGTCACCTGTCAAGCTGACAGGTTGTCAAGCCTTGTCACGCCTCACTGACTGACTTGACAGGTGACAACTATGCACCACATGTCAGAGTGTCACTCACTTGTCTACCTCTCAAGCTGTCACCTGTCAAGCTGACAGGTTGTCAAGCCTTGTCACGCCTCACTGACTGACTTGACAGGTGACAACTATGCACCACATGTCAGAGTGTCACTCACTTGTCTACCTCTCAAGCTGTCACCTGTCAAGCTGACAGGTTGTCAAGCCTTGTCACGCCTCACTGACTGACTTGACAGGTGACAAATGCACCACATGTCAGAGTGTCACTCACTTGTCTACCTCTCAAGCTGTCACCTGTCAAGCTGACAGGTTGTCAAGCCTTGTCACGCCTCACTGACTGACTTGACAGGTGACAACTATGCACCACATGTCAGAGTGTCACTCACTTGTCTACCTCTCAAGCTGTCACCTGTCAAGCTGACAGGTTGTCAAGCCTTGTCACGCCTCACTGACTGACTTGACAGGTGACAACTATGCACCACATGTCAGAGTGTCACTCACTTGTCTACCTCTCAAGCTGTCACCTGTCAAGCTGACAGGTTGTCAAGCCTTGTCACGCCTCACTGACTGACTTGACAGGTGACAACTATGCACCACATGTCAGAGTGTCACTCACTTGTCTACCTCTCAAGCTGTCACCTGTCAAGCTGACAGGTTGTCAAGCCTTGTCACGCCTCACTGACTGACTTGACAGGTGACAACTATGCACCACATGTCAGAGTGTCACTCACTTGTCTACCTCTCAAGCTGTCACCTGTCAAGCTGACAGGTTGTCAAGCCTTGTCACGCCTCACTGACTGACTTGACAGGTGACAACTATGCACCACATGTCAGAGTGTCACTCACTTGTCTACCTCTCAAGCTGTCACCTGTCAAGCTGACAGGTTGTCAAGCCTTGTCACGCCTCACTGACTGACTTGACAGGTGACAACTATGCACCACATGTCAGAGTGTCACTCACTTGTCTACCTCTCAAGCTGTCACCTGTCAAGCTGACAGGTTGTCAAGCCTTGTCACGCCTCACTGACTGACTTGACAGGTGACAAATGCACCACATGTCAGAGTGTCACTCACTTGTCTACCTCTCAAGCTGTCACCTGTCAAGCTGACAGGTTGTCAAGCCTTGTCACGCCTCACTGACTGACTTGACAGGTGACAACTATGCACCACATGTCAGAGTGTCACTCACTTGTCTACCTCTCAAGCTGTCACCTGTCAAGCTGACAGGTTGTCAAGCCTTGTCACGCCTCACTGACTGACTTGACAGGTGACAACTATGCACCACATGTCAGAGTGTCACTCACTTGTCTACCTCTCAAGCTGTCACCTGTCAAGCTGACAGGTTGTCAAGCCTTGTCACGCCTCACTGACTGACTTGACAGGTGACAACTATGCACCACATGTCAGAGTGTCACTCACTTGTCTACCTCTCAAGCTGTCACCTGTCAAGCTGACAGGTTGTCAAGCCTTGTCACGCCTCACTGACTGACTTGACAGGTGACAACAATGCACCACATGTCAGAGTGTCACTCACTTGTCTACCTCTCAAGCTGTCACCTGTCAAGCTGACAGGTTGTCAAGCCTTGTCACGCCTCACTGACTGACTTGACAGGTGACAACTATGCACCACATGTCAGAGTGTCACTCACTTGTCTACCTCTCAAGCTGTCACCTGTCAAGCTGACAGGTTGTCAAGCCTTGTCACGCCTCACTGACTGACTTGACAGGTGACAACTATGCACCACATGTCAGAGTGTCACTCACTTGTCTACCTCTCAAGCTGTCACCTGTCAAGCTGACAGGTTGTCAAGCCTTGTCACGCCTCACTGACTGACTTGACAGGTGACAACTATGCACCACATGTCAGAGTGTCACTCACTTGTCTACCTCTCAAGCTGTCACCTGTCAAGCTGACAGGTTGTCAAGCCTTGTCACGCCTCACTGACTGACTTGACAGGTGACAACTATGCACCACATGTCAGAGTGTCACTCACTTGTCTACCTCTCAAGCTGTCACCTGTCAAGCTGACAGGTTGTCAAGCCTTGTCACGCCTCACTGACTGACTTGACAGGTGACAACTATGCACCACATGTCAGAGTGTCACTCACTTGTCTACCTCTCAAGCTGTCACCTGTCAAGCTGACAGGTTGTCAAGCCTTGTCACGCCTCACTGACTGACTTGACAGGTGACAACTATGCACCACATGTCAGAGTGTCACTCACTTGTCTACCTCTCAAGCTGTCACCTGTCAAGCTGACAGGTTGTCAAGCCTTGTCACGCCTCACTGACTGACTTGACAGGTGACAACTATGCACCACATGTCAGAGTGTCACTCACTTGTCTACCTCTCAAGCTGTCACCTGTCAAGCTGACAGGTTGTCAAGCCTTGTCACGCCTCACTGACTGACTTGACAGGTGACAACTATGCACCACATGTCAGAGTGTCACTCACTTGTCTACCTCTCAAGCTGTCACCTGTCAAGCTGACAGGTTGTCAAGCCTTGTCACGCCTCACTGACTGACTTGACAGGTGACAACTATGCACCACATGTCAGAGTGTCACTCACTTGTCTACCTCTCAAGCTGTCACCTGTCAAGCTGACAGGTTGTCAAGCCTTGTCACGCCTCACTGACTGACTTGACAGGTGACAACTATGCACCACATGTCAGAGTGTCACTCACTTGTCTACCTCTCAAGCTGTCACCTGTCAAGCTGACAGGTTGTCAAGCCTTGTCACGCCTCACTGACTGACTTGACAGGTGACAACTATGCACCACATGTCAGAGTGTCACTCACTTGTCTACCTCTCAAGCTGTCACCTGTCAAGCTGACAGGTTGTCAAGCCTTGTCACGCCTCACTGACTGACTTGACAGGTGACAACAATGCACCACATGTCAGAGTGTCACTCACTTGTCTACCTCTCAAGCTGTCACCTGTCAAGCTGACAGGTTGTCAAGCCTTGTCACGCCTCACTGACTGACTTGACAGGTGACAAATGCACCACATGTCAGAGTGTCACTCACTTGTCTACCTCTCAAGCTGTCACCTGTCAAGCTGACAGGTTGTCAAGCCTTGTCACGCCTCACTGACTGACTTGACAGGTGACAACTATGCACCACATGTCAGAGTGTCACTCACTTGTCTACCTCTCAAGCTGTCACCTGTCAAGCTGACAGGTTGTCAAGCCTTGTCACGCCTCACTGACTGACTTGACAGGTGACAACTATGCACCACATGTCAGAGTGTCACTCACTTGTCTACCTCTCAAGCTGTCACCTGTCAAGCTGACAGGTTGTCAAGCCTTGTCACGCCTCACTGACTGACTTGACAGGTGACAACTATGCACCACATGTCAGAGTGTCACTCACTTGTCTACCTCTCAAGCTGTCACCTGTCAAGCTGACAGGTTGTCAAGCCTTGTCACGCCTCACTGACTGACTTGACAGGTGACAACTATGCACCACATGTCAGAGTGTCACTCACTTGTCTACCTCTCAAGCTGTCACCTGTCAAGCTGACAGGTTGTCAAGCCTTGTCACGCCTCACTGACTGACTTGACAGGTGACAACTATGCACCACATGTCAGAGTGTCACTCACTTGTCTACCTCTCAAGCTGTCACCTGTCAAGCTGACAGGTTGTCAAGCCTTGTCACGCCTCACTGACTGACTTGACAGGTGACAACTATGCACCACATGTCAGAGTGTCACTCACTTGTCTACCTCTCAAGCTGTCACCTGTCAAGCTGACAGGTTGTCAAGCCTTGTCACGCCTCACTGACTGACTTGACAGGTGACAACTATGCACCACATGTCAGAGTGTCACTCACTTGTCTACCTCTCAAGCTGTCACCTGTCAAGCTGACAGGTTGTCAAGCCTTGTCACGCCTCACTGACTGACTTGACAGGTGACAACTATGCACCACATGTCAGAGTGTCACTCACTTGTCTACCTCTCAAGCTGTCACCTGTCAAGCTGACAGGTTGTCAAGCCTTGTCACGCCTCACTGACTGACTTGACAGGTGACAACTATGCACCACATGTCAGAGTGTCACTCACTTGTCTACCTCTCAAGCTGTCACCTGTCAAGCTGACAGGTTGTCAAGCCTTGTCACGCCTCACTGACTGACTTGACAGGTGACAACTATGCACCACATGTCAGAGTGTCACTCACTTGTCTACCTCTCAAGCTGTCACCTGTCAAGCTGACAGGTTGTCAAGCCTTGTCACGCCTCACTGACTGACTTGACAGGTGACAACTATGCACCACATGTCAGAGTGTCACTCACTTGTCTACCTCTCAAGCTGTCACCTGTCAAGCTGACAGGTTGTCAAGCCTTGTCACGCCTCACTGACTGACTTGACAGGTGACAACTATGCACCACATGTCAGAGTGTCACTCACTTGTCTACCTCTCAAGCTGTCACCTGTCAAGCTGACAGGTTGTCAAGCCTTGTCACGCCTCACTGACTGACTTGACAGGTGACAACTATGCACCACATGTCAGAGTGTCACTCACTTGTCTACCTCTCAAGCTGTCACCTGTCAAGCTGACAGGTTGTCAAGCCTTGTCACGCCTCACTGACTGACTTGACAGGTGACAACTATGCACCACATGTCAGAGTGTCACTCACTTGTCTACCTCTCAAGCTGTCACCTGTCAAGCTGACAGGTTGTCAAGCCTTGTCACGCCTCACTGACTGACTTGACAGGTGACAACTATGCACCACATGTCAGAGTGTCACTCACTTGTCTACCTCTCAAGCTGTCACCTGTCAAGCTGACAGGTTGTCAAGCCTTGTCACGCCTCACTGACTGACTTGACAGGTGACAACTATGCACCACATGTCAGAGTGTCACTCACTTGTCTACCTCTCAAGCTGTCACCTGTCAAGCTGACAGGTTGTCAAGCCTTGTCACGCCTCACTGACTGACTTGACAGGTGACAACTATGCACCACATGTCAGAGTGTCACTCACTTGTCTACCTCTCAAGCTGTCACCTGTCAAGCTGACAGGTTGTCAAGCCTTGTCACGCCTCACTGACTGACTTGACAGGTGACAACTATGCACCACATGTCAGAGTGTCACTCACTTGTCTACCTCTCAAGCTGTCACCTGTCAAGCTGACAGGTTGTCAAGCCTTGTCACGCCTCACTGACTGACTTGACAGGTGACAACTATGCACCACATGTCAGAGTGTCACTCACTTGTCTACCTCTCAAGCTGTCACCTGTCAAGCTGACAGGTTGTCAAGCCTTGTCACGCCTCACTGACTGACTTGACAGGTGACAACTATGCACCACATGTCAGAGTGTCACTCACTTGTCTACCTCTCAAGCTGTCACCTGTCAAGCTGACAGGTTGTCAAGCCTTGTCACGCCTCACTGACTGACTTGACAGGTGACAACTATGCACCACATGTCAGAGTGTCACTCACTTGTCTACCTCTCAAGCTGTCACCTGTCAAGCTGACAGGTTGTCAAGCCTTGTCACGCCTCACTGACTGACTTGACAGGTGACAACTATGCACCACATGTCAGAGTGTCACTCACTTGTCTACCTCTCAAGCTGTCACCTGTCAAGCTGACAGGTTGTCAAGCCTTGTCACGCCTCACTGACTGACTTGACAGGTGACAACTATGCACCACATGTCAGAGTGTCACTCACTTGTCTACCTCTCAAGCTGTCACCTGTCAAGCTGACAGGTTGTCAAGCCTTGTCACGCCTCACTGACTGACTTGACAGGTGACAACTATGCACCACATGTCAGAGTGTCACTCACTTGTCTACCTCTCAAGCTGTCACCTGTCAAGCTGACAGGTTGTCAAGCCTTGTCACGCCTCACTGACTGACTTGACAGGTGACAACTATGCACCACATGTCAGAGTGTCACTCACTTGTCTACCTCTCAAGCTGTCACCTGTCAAGCTGACAGGTTGTCAAGCCTTGTCACGCCTCACTGACTGACTTGACAGGTGACAACTATGCACCACATGTCAGAGTGTCACTCACTTGTCTACCTCTCAAGCTGTCACCTGTCAAGCTGACAGGTTGTCAAGCCTTGTCACGCCTCACTGACTGACTTGACAGGTGACAACTATGCACCACATGTCAGAGTGTCACTCACTTGTCTACCTCTCAAGCTGTCACCTGTCAAGCTGACAGGTTGTCAAGCCTTGTCACGCCTCACTGACTGACTTGACAGGTGACAACTATGCACCACATGTCAGAGTGTCACTCACTTGTCTACCTCTCAAGCTGTCACCTGTCAAGCTGACAGGTTGTCAAGCCTTGTCACGCCTCACTGACTGACTTGACAGGTGACAACTATGCACCACATGTCAGAGTGTCACTCACTTGTCTACCTCTCAAGCTGTCACCTGTCAAGCTGACAGGTTGTCAAGCCTTGTCACGCCTCACTGACTGACTTGACAGGTGACAACTATGCACCACATGTCAGAGTGTCACTCACTTGTCTACCTCTCAAGCTGTCACCTGTCAAGCTGACAGGTTGTCAAGCCTTGTCACGCCTCACTGACTGACTTGACAGGTGACAACTATGCACCACATGTCAGAGTGTCACTCACTTGTCTACCTCTCAAGCTGTCACCTGTCAAGCTGACAGGTTGTCAAGCCTTGTCACGCCTCACTGACTGACTTGACAGGTGACAACTATGCACCACATGTCAGAGTGTCACTCACTTGTCTACCTCTCAAGCTGTCACCTGTCAAGCTGACAGGTTGTCAAGCCTTGTCACGCCTCACTGACTGACTTGACAGGTGACAACAATGCACCACATGTCAGAGTGTCACTCACTTGTCTACCTCTCAAGCTGTCACCTGTCAAGCTGACAGGTTGTCAAGCCTTGTCACGCCTCACTGACTGACTTGACAGGTGACAACTATGCACCACATGTCAGAGTGTCACTCACTTGTCTACCTCTCAAGCTGTCACCTGTCAAGCTGACAGGTTGTCAAGCCTTGTCACGCCTCACTGACTGACTTGACAGGTGACAACTATGCACCACATGTCAGAGTGTCACTCACTTGTCTACCTCTCAAGCTGTCACCTGTCAAGCTGACAGGTTGTCAAGCCTTGTCACGCCTCACTGACTGACTTGACAGGTGACAACTATGCACCACATGTCAGAGTGTCACTCACTTGTCTACCTCTCAAGCTGTCACCTGTCAAGCTGACAGGTTGTCAAGCCTTGTCACGCCTCACTGACTGACTTGACAGGTGACAACTATGCACCACATGTCAGAGTGTCACTCACTTGTCTACCTCTCAAGCTGTCACCTGTCAAGCTGACAGGTTGTCAAGCCTTGTCACGCCTCACTGACTGACTTGACAGGTGACAACTATGCACCACATGTCAGAGTGTCACTCACTTGTCTACCTCTCAAGCTGTCACCTGTCAAGCTGACAGGTTGTCAAGCCTTGTCACGCCTCACTGACTGACTTGACAGGTGACAACTATGCACCACATGTCAGAGTGTCACTCACTTGTCTACCTCTCAAGCTGTCACCTGTCAAGCTGACAGGTTGTCAAGCCTTGTCACGCCTCACTGACTGACTTGACAGGTGACAACTATGCACCACATGTCAGAGTGTCACTCACTTGTCTACCTCTCAAGCTGTCACCTGTCAAGCTGACAGGTTGTCAAGCCTTGTCACGCCTCACTGACTGACTTGACAGGTGACAACTATGCACCACATGTCAGAGTGTCACTCACTTGTCTACCTCTCAAGCTGTCACCTGTCAAGCTGACAGGTTGTCAAGCCTTGTCACGCCTCACTGACTGACTTGACAGGTGACAACTATGCACCACATGTCAGAGTGTCACTCACTTGTCTACCTCTCAAGCTGTCACCTGTCAAGCTGACAGGTTGTCAAGCCTTGTCACGCCTCACTGACTGACTTGACAGGTGACAACTATGCACCACATGTCAGAGTGTCACTCACTTGTCTACCTCTCAAGCTGTCACCTGTCAAGCTGACAGGTTGTCAAGCCTTGTCACGCCTCACTGACTGACTTGACAGGTGACAACTATGCACCACATGTCAGAGTGTCACTCACTTGTCTACCTCTCAAGCTGTCACCTGTCAAGCTGACAGGTTGTCAAGCCTTGTCACGCCTCACTGACTGACTTGACAGGTGACAACTATGCACCACATGTCAGAGTGTCACTCACTTGTCTACCTCTCAAGCTGTCACCTGTCAAGCTGACAGGTTGTCAAGCCTTGTCACGCCTCACTGACTGACTTGACAGGTGACAACTATGCACCACATGTCAGAGTGTCACTCACTTGTCTACCTCTCAAGCTGTCACCTGTCAAGCTGACAGGTTGTCAAGCCTTGTCACGCCTCACTGACTGACTTGACAGGTGACAACTATGCACCACATGTCAGAGTGTCACTCACTTGTCTACCTCTCAAGCTGTCACCTGTCAAGCTGACAGGTTGTCAAGCCTTGTCACGCCTCACTGACTGACTTGACAGGTGACAACTATGCACCACATGTCAGAGTGTCACTCACTTGTCTACCTCTCAAGCTGTCACCTGTCAAGCTGACAGGTTGTCAAGCCTTGTCACGCCTCACTGACTGACTTGACAGGTGACAACTATGCACCACATGTCAGAGTGTCACTCACTTGTCTACCTCTCAAGCTGTCACCTGTCAAGCTGACAGGTTGTCAAGCCTTGTCACGCCTCACTGACTGACTTGACAGGTGACAACTATGCACCACATGTCAGAGTGTCACTCACTTGTCTACCTCTCAAGCTGTCACCTGTCAAGCTGACAGGTTGTCAAGCCTTGTCACGCCTCACTGACTGACTTGACAGGTGACAACTATGCACCACATGTCAGAGTGTCACTCACTTGTCTACCTCTCAAGCTGTCACCTGTCAAGCTGACAGGTTGTCAAGCCTTGTCACGCCTCACTGACTGACTTGACAGGTGACAACTATGCACCACATGTCAGAGTGTCACTCACTTGTCTACCTCTCAAGCTGTCACCTGTCAAGCTGACAGGTTGTCAAGCCTTGTCACGCCTCACTGACTGACTTGACAGGTGACAACTATGCACCACATGTCAGAGTGTCACTCACTTGTCTACCTCTCAAGCTGTCACCTGTCAAGCTGACAGGTTGTCAAGCCTTGTCACGCCTCACTGACTGACTTGACAGGTGACAACTATGCACCACATGTCAGAGTGTCACTCACTTGTCTACCTCTCAAGCTGTCACCTGTCAAGCTGACAGGTTGTCAAGCCTTGTCACGCCTCACTGACTGACTTGACAGGTGACAACTATGCACCACATGTCAGAGTGTCACTCACTTGTCTACCTCTCAAGCTGTCACCTGTCAAGCTGACAGGTTGTCAAGCCTTGTCACGCCTCACTGACTGACTTGACAGGTGACAACTATGCACCACATGTCAGAGTGTCACTCACTTGTCTACCTCTCAAGCTGTCACCTGTCAAGCTGACAGGTTGTCAAGCCTTGTCACGCCTCACTGACTGACTTGACAGGTGACAACTATGCACCACATGTCAGAGTGTCACTCACTTGTCTACCTCTCAAGCTGTCACCTGTCAAGCTGACAGGTTGTCAAGCCTTGTCACGCCTCACTGACTGACTTGACAGGTGACAACTATGCACCACATGTCAGAGTGTCACTCACTTGTCTACCTCTCAAGCTGTCACCTGTCAAGCTGACAGGTTGTCAAGCCTTGTCACGCCTCACTGACTGACTTGACAGGTGACAACTATGCACCACATGTCAGAGTGTCACTCACTTGTCTACCTCTCAAGCTGTCACCTGTCAAGCTGACAGGTTGTCAAGCCTTGTCACGCCTCACTGACTGACTTGACAGGTGACAACTATGCACCACATGTCAGAGTGTCACTCACTTGTCTACCTCTCAAGCTGTCACCTGTCAAGCTGACAGGTTGTCAAGCCTTGTCACGCCTCACTGACTGACTTGACAGGTGACAACTATGCACCACATGTCAGAGTGTCACTCACTTGTCTACCTCTCAAGCTGTCACCTGTCAAGCTGACAGGTTGTCAAGCCTTGTCACGCCTCACTGACTGACTTGACAGGTGACAACTATGCACCACATGTCAGAGTGTCACTCACTTGTCTACCTCTCAAGCTGTCACCTGTCAAGCTGACAGGTTGTCAAGCCTTGTCACGCCTCACTGACTGACTTGACAGGTGACAACTATGCACCACATGTCAGAGTGTCACTCACTTGTCTACCTCTCAAGCTGTCACCTGTCAAGCTGACAGGTTGTCAAGCCTTGTCACGCCTCACTGACTGACTTGACAGGTGACAACTATGCACCACATGTCAGAGTGTCACTCACTTGTCTACCTCTCAAGCTGTCACCTGTCAAGCTGACAGGTTGTCAAGCCTTGTCACGCCTCACTGACTGACTTGACAGGTGACAACTATGCACCACATGTCAGAGTGTCACTCACTTGTCTACCTCTCAAGCTGTCACCTGTCAAGCTGACAGGTTGTCAAGCCTTGTCACGCCTCACTGACTGACTTGACAGGTGACAACTATGCACCACATGTCAGAGTGTCACTCACTTGTCTACCTCTCAAGCTGTCACCTGTCAAGCTGACAGGTTGTCAAGCCTTGTCACGCCTCACTGACTGACTTGACAGGTGACAACTATGCACCACATGTCAGAGTGTCACTCACTTGTCTACCTCTCAAGCTGTCACCTGTCAAGCTGACAGGTTGTCAAGCCTTGTCACGCCTCACTGACTGACTTGACAGGTGACAACTATGCACCACATGTCAGAGTGTCACTCACTTGTCTACCTCTCAAGCTGTCACCTGTCAAGCTGACAGGTTGTCAAGCCTTGTCACGCCTCACTGACTGACTTGACAGGTGACAACTATGCACCACATGTCAGAGTGTCACTCACTTGTCTACCTCTCAAGCTGTCACCTGTCAAGCTGACAGGTTGTCAAGCCTTGTCACGCCTCACTGACTGACTTGACAGGTGACAACTATGCACCACATGTCAGAGTGTCACTCACTTGTCTACCTCTCAAGCTGTCACCTGTCAAGCTGACAGGTTGTCAAGCCTTGTCACGCCTCACTGACTGACTTGACAGGTGACAACTATGCACCACATGTCAGAGTGTCACTCACTTGTCTACCTCTCAAGCTGTCACCTGTCAAGCTGACAGGTTGTCAAGCCTTGTCACGCCTCACTGACTGACTTGACAGGTGACAACTATGCACCACATGTCAGAGTGTCACTCACTTGTCTACCTCTCAAGCTGTCACCTGTCAAGCTGACAGGTTGTCAAGCCTTGTCACGCCTCACTGACTGACTTGACAGGTGACAACTATGCACCACATGTCAGAGTGTCACTCACTTGTCTACCTCTCAAGCTGTCACCTGTCAAGCTGACAGGTTGTCAAGCCTTGTCACGCCTCACTGACTGACTTGACAGGTGACAACTATGCACCACATGTCAGAGTGTCACTCACTTGTCTACCTCTCAAGCTGTCACCTGTCAAGCTGACAGGTTGTCAAGCCTTGTCACGCCTCACTGACTGACTTGACAGGTGACAACTATGCACCACATGTCAGAGTGTCACTCACTTGTCTACCTCTCAAGCTGTCACCTGTCAAGCTGACAGGTTGTCAAGCCTTGTCACGCCTCACTGACTGACTTGACAGGTGACAACTATGCACCACATGTCAGAGTGTCACTCACTTGTCTACCTCTCAAGCTGTCACCTGTCAAGCTGACAGGTTGTCAAGCCTTGTCACGCCTCACTGACTGACTTGACAGGTGACAACTATGCACCACATGTCAGAGTGTCACTCACTTGTCTACCTCTCAAGCTGTCACCTGTCAAGCTGACAGGTTGTCAAGCCTTGTCACGCCTCACTGACTGACTTGACAGGTGACAACTATGCACCACATGTCAGAGTGTCACTCACTTGTCTACCTCTCAAGCTGTCACCTGTCAAGCTGACAGGTTGTCAAGCCTTGTCACGCCTCACTGACTGACTTGACAGGTGACAACTATGCACCACATGTCAGAGTGTCACTCACTTGTCTACCTCTCAAGCTGTCACCTGTCAAGCTGACAGGTTGTCAAGCCTTGTCACGCCTCACTGACTGACTTGACAGGTGACAACTATGCACCACATGTCAGAGTGTCACTCACTTGTCTACCTCTCAAGCTGTCACCTGTCAAGCTGACAGGTTGTCAAGCCTTGTCACGCCTCACTGACTGACTTGACAGGTGACAACTATGCACCACATGTCAGAGTGTCACTCACTTGTCTACCTCTCAAGCTGTCACCTGTCAAGCTGACAGGTTGTCAAGCCTTGTCACGCCTCACTGACTGACTTGACAGGTGACAACTATGCACCACATGTCAGAGTGTCACTCACTTGTCTACCTCTCAAGCTGTCACCTGTCAAGCTGACAGGTTGTCAAGCCTTGTCACGCCTCACTGACTGACTTGACAGGTGACAACTATGCACCACATGTCAGAGTGTCACTCACTTGTCTACCTCTCAAGCTGTCACCTGTCAAGCTGACAGGTTGTCAAGCCTTGTCACGCCTCACTGACTGACTTGACAGGTGACAACTATGCACCACATGTCAGAGTGTCACTCACTTGTCTACCTCTCAAGCTGTCACCTGTCAAGCTGACAGGTTGTCAAGCCTTGTCACGCCTCACTGACTGACTTGACAGGTGACAAATGCACCACATGTCAGAGTGTCACTCACTTGTCTACCTCTCAAGCTGTCACCTGTCAAGCTGACAGGTTGTCAAGCCTTGTCACGCCTCACTGACTGACTTGACAGGTGACAACTATGCACCACATGTCAGAGTGTCACTCACTTGTCTACCTCTCAAGCTGTCACCTGTCAAGCTGACAGGTTGTCAAGCCTTGTCACGCCTCACTGACTGACTTGACAGGTGACAACAATGCACCACATGTCAGAGTGTCACTCACTTGTCTACCTCTCAAGCTGTCACCTGTCAAGCTGACAGGTTGTCAAGCCTTGTCACGCCTCACTGACTGACTTGACAGGTGACAACTATGCACCACATGTCAGAGTGTCACTCACTTGTCTACCTTGTCAA
>MRSW03000218.1:0-38774 GCA_001923025.3 Taenia multiceps | reverse complement strand
AAGCCTTGTCACGCCTCACTGCTGACTTGACGTTACCAACATGCACCACATCAGAGTGTCACTCACTTGTCTACCTGTCAAGCTGTCACCTGTCAAGCTGACAGGTTGTCAAGCCTTGTCCGCCTCTCACTGACTGACTTGACAGGTGACACAATGCACCACATGTCGAGTGTCACTCACTTGTCTACCTGTCAGCTGTCACCTGTCAAGCTGACAGTTTGTCAAGCCTTGTCACGCCTCACTGACTGGACTTGACAGGTGACACAATGCACCACATGTCAGTGTCACTGCCACTTTCTACCTGTCAAGCTGTCACCTGTCAGCTGCAGTTCATCTTGTCACGCCTCACTGACTGACTTGACAGTGACAACAATGCACCACATGTCAGAGTGTCACTCACTTGTCTACCTGTCAAGCTGTCACCTGTCAGCTGACGGTTGTCAAGCCTTGTCCGCGCCCACTACTGACTTGACAGGTGACAACAGCACCACATGTCAGTGTCACTCACTTGTCTACCTGTCAAGCTGTCACCTGTCAAGCTGACAGGTTGTCAAGCCTTGTCACGCCTCACTGACTGACTTGACAGGTGACAACAATCACCACATGTCAGAGTGTCACTCACTTGTCCACCTGTCAAGCTGTCACCTTCAAGCTGACAGGTTGTCAAGCCTTGTCACGCCGACTGACTGGACTTGACGTGCAACAATGCACCACATTCAGAGTGTCACTCACTTGTCTACTCTGTCACGCTGTCACCTGTCAAGCTGACAGTTGTCAAGCCTTGTCCACGCCTCACTGACTGACTGACAGTGACAACAATGCACCACATGTCAGTGTCCTCACTTGTCTACCTTCAAGCTGTCACCTGTCAAGCTGACGGTTGTCAAGCCTTGTCCGCCGCACTGACTGACTTGACAGGTGACAACAATGCACCACATGTCAGAGTGTCTCACTTGTCTACCTGTCAAGCTGTCACCTGTCAAGCTGACAGTTTCAAGCCTTGTCACGCCTCACTGACTGACTTGACAGTGACAACAATGCACCACTGTCAGAGTGTCATCACTTGTCTACCTGTCAGCTGTCACCTTCAGCTGACAGGTTGTCAAGCCTTGTCACGCTCACTGACTGACTTGACAGGTGACAACATGCACCACATGTCAGAGTGTCATCTTGTCTACCTGTCAAGCTGTCACCTGTCAAGCTGACAGGTTCGTCAAGCCTTGTCACGCCTCACTGACTGACTTGACAGGTGACAACAATGCACCACATGTCAGAGTGTCACTCACTTGTCTACCTGTCAAGCTGTCACCTGTCAGCGACAGGTTGTCAAGCCTTGTCACCCTCACTGACTGACTTGACAGTGACACAATGCACCACATGTCAGAGTGTCACTCCTTGTCTACCTGTCAAGCTGTCACCTGTCAAGCTGACAGGTTTCAAGCCTTGTCACGCCTTACTCACTGACTTGACTTGACAGGTGACAACAATGCACCACATGTCAGAGTGTCACTCACATTGTCTACCTGTCAAGCTGTCACCTGTCAAGCTGACAGGTTTGTCAGCCTTGTCCGCCTCACTGACTGACTTGACAGGTGACAACAATGCACCACATGTCAGTGTCACTCACTTGTCTACCTGTCAAGCTGTCACCTGTCAAGCTGACAGGTTGTCAGCCTTGTCACGCCTCACTGACTGACTTGACAGGTGACAACATGCACCACATGTCGAGTGTCACTCACTTGTCTACCTGTCAAGCTGTCACCTGTCAAGCTGACGGTGTCAAGCCTTGTCACCCTCACTGACTGACTTGACAGGTGACAACATGCACCACATGTCAGAGTGTCACTCACTTGTCTACCTGTCAAGCTGTCACCTGTCAGCTGACAGGTTGTCAAGCCCTTGTCACGCCTCACTGACTGACTTGACAGGTGACAACAATGCACCACATGTCAGAGTGTCACTCACTTGTCTACCTGTCAAGCTGTCACCTGTCAAGCTGACAGGTGTTCAAGCCTGTCACGCCTCACTGACTGACTTGACAGTGACAACATGCATCCACATGTCAGAGTGTCACTCACTTGTCTACCTGTCAAGCTGTCACCTGTCAATGACAGGTTGTCAAGCCTTGTCACGCCTCACTGACTGACTTGACAGTGACAACATGCACCACATGTCAGAGTGTCACTCACTTGTCTACCTGTCAAGCTGTCACCTCAGCTGACAGTTGTCAACCTTGTCACCGCCTCACTGACTGACTTGACAGGTGACAACAATGCACACATGTCAGAGTGTCACTCACTTGTCTACCTGTCAAGCTGTCACCTGTCAAGCTGACAGGTTGTCAAGCCTTGTTGTCACGCCTCACTGACTGACTGACAGGTGACAACAATGCACCACAGTCAGTGTCACTCACTTGTCTACCTGTCAAGCTGTCACCTGTCAAGCTGACAGGTTGTCAAGCCTTGTCACGCCACTGACTGACTTGACAGGTGACAACAATGCACCACATGTCAGAGTGTCACTCACTTGTCTACCTGTCAAGCTGTCACCTGTCAAGCTGACAGGTTGTCAAGCCTTGTCACGCCTCACTGACTGACTTGACAGGTGACAACATGCACCACATGTCAGAGTGTCCTCACTTGTCTACCTGTCAAGCTGTCACCTGTCACTGACGGTTGTCAAGCCTTGTCCCGCCTCACTGACTGACTTGACAGTGACAACAATGCACCACATGTCAGAGTGTCACTCACTGTCTACCTGTCAAGCTGTCACCTGTCAAGCTGACAGTTGTCAAGCCTTGCCACGCCTCACGACTGACTTGACAGGTGACAACAATGCACCACATGTCAGAGTGTCACTCACTTGTCTACCTGTCACGCTGTCACCTGTAAGCTGACAGGTTGTCAAGCCTTGTCACCCTCACTGACTGACTTGACAGGTGACAACAATGCACCACATGTCGAGTGTCACTCACTTGTCTACCTGTCAAGCTGTCACCTGTCAAGCTGACAGGTTCAAGCCTTGTCACGCCTCACGACTGACTTGACAGGTGACAACAATGCACCACATTCAGAGTGTCACTCACTTGTCTACCTGTCAGCTGTCACCTGTCAAGCTGACGGTTGTCAAGCCTTGTCACGCCTCACTGACTGACTTGACAGGTGACAACAATGCACCACAGTCAGAGTGTCACTCACTTGTCTACCTGTCAAGCTGTCACCTGTCAAGCTGACAGGTTGTCAAGCCTTGTCCCGCCTCACTGACTGACTTGACAGGTGACAACATGCACCACATGTCAAGTGTCACTCACTTGTCTACCTGTCAAGCTGTCACCTGTCACGCTGACAGGTTGTCAGCCTTGTCACGCCTCACTGACTGACTTGACAGGTGACAACAATGCACCACATGTCAGAGTGTCACTCACTTGTCTACCTGTCAAGCTGTCACCTGTCAAGCTGACATGTTGCAAGCCTTGTCACGCGCCTCACTGACGACTTGACAGGTGACAACAATGCACCACATGTCAGAGTGTCACTCACTTGTCTACCTGTCAAGCTGTCACCTGTCAAGCTGACAGGTTGTCAGCCTTGTCACGCCTCACTGACTGACTTGACAGGTGACAACAATGCACCACATTCAAGTGTCACTCACTTGTCTACCTGTCAAGCTGTCACCTGTCACTGACAGGTTGTCAAGCCTTGTCACGCCTCACTGACTGACTTGACAGGTGACAACATGCACCACATTCAGAGTGTCACTCACTTGTCTACCTGTCAAGCTGTCACCTGTCAAGCTGACAGGTTGTCAAGCCTTGTCACCCGTCACTGACTGACTTGACAGGTGACACAATGCACCACATGTCAGAGTGTCACTCACTTGTCTACCTGTCAAGCTGTCACCTGTCAACTGACAGGTTGTCAAGCCTTGTCACGCCTCACTGACTGACTTGACAGGTACACATGCACCACATGTCAGAGTGTCACTCACTTGTCTACCTGTCAAGCTGTCCCCACTGTCAAGCTTGACAGGTTGTCAAGCCTTGTCACGCCTCACTGACTGACTTGACAGGTGACAACAATGCACCACTGTCAGAGTGTCACTCTTGTCTACCTGTCAAGCTGTCACCTGTCAAGCTGACAGTTGTCAAGCCTTGTCACGCCTCACTGACTGACTTGACAGTTGACAACAATGCACCACATGTCAGAGTGTCACTCACTTGTCTACCTGTCAGCTGTCACCTGTCAAGCTGACAGGTTTGTCAAGCCTTGCACGCCTCTCACTGACTGACTTGACAGGTGACAACAATGCACCACATGTCAGAGTGTCACTCACTTGTCTACCTGTCAAGCTGTCACCTGTCAAGCTGACAGGTTGTCAAGCCTTGTCACGCCTCACTGACTGACTGACTTGACAGGTGACAACATGCACCACATGTCAGAGTGTCTCTCACTTGTCTACCTGTCAAGCTGTCACCTGTCAAGCTGACAGGTTGTCAAGCCTTGCACGCCTCACTGACTGACTTGACAGTGACAACAATGCCCACATGTCAGTGTCACTCACTTGTCTACCTGTCAAGCTGTCCCTGTCAAGCTGACAGGTTGTCAAGCCTTGTCCCCTCACTGACTGACTTGACAGGTGACAACAATGCACCACATGGCAGTGTCCTCACTGTCTACCTGTCAAGCTGTCACCTGTCAAGCTGACAGTTTCAAGCCTTGTCACGCCTCACTGACTGACTTGACAGGTGACAACAATGCACCACATGTCAGAGTGTCACTCACTTGTCCTACCTGTCAAGCTGTCACCTGTCAAGCTGACAGGTTGTCAGCCTTGTCACGCCTCACTGACTGACTTGACAGGACAACAATGCACCACTGTCAGAGTGTCACTCACTTGTCTACCTGTCAAGCTGTCACCTGTCAAGCTGACAGGTTGTCAAGCCTGTGCCCCCTCCTACTGACTGACTTGACAGGTGACAACAATGCACCACATGTCAGAGTGTCACTCACTTGTCTACCTGTCAAGCTGTCACCTGTCAAGCTGACAGGTTGTCAAGCCTTGTCCGCCCACTGACTGACTTGACAGGTGACAACAATGCACCACATGTCAGAGTGTCACTCACTTGTCTACCTGTCAAGCTGTCACCTGTCAAGCTGACAGGTTGTCAAGCCTTGTCCACCTCACTGACTGACTTGACAGGTGACAACAATGCACCACATGTCCGAGTGTCACTCACTTGTCTACCTGTCAAGCTGTCACCTGTCAAGCTGACAGTTGTCAACCTTGCACGCCTCACTGACTGACTTGACAGTGACACAATGCACCACATGTCAGAGTGTCCACTCACTTGTCTACCTGTCAAGCTGTCACCTGTCAAGCTGACAGGTTGTCAAGCCTTGTCACGCCTCACTGACTGACTTGACAGGTGACAACATGCACCACATTCAGAGTGTCACTCACTTGTCTACCTGTCAAGCTGTCACCTGTCAAGCTGACAGTTGTCAAGCCTTGTCACGCCTCACTGACTGACTTGACAGTGACAACAATGCACCACATGTCAGAGTGTCACTCACTTGTCTACCTGTCAAGCTGTCACCTGTCAAGCTGACAGTTGTCAAGCCTTGCCACGCCTCACTGACTGACTTGACATGACAACAATGCACCACATGTCAGAGTGTCACTCACTTGTCTACCTGTCAAGCTGTCACCTGTCAAGCTGACAGGTTGTCAAGCCTTGTCACGCCTCACTGACTGACTTGACAGTGACAACAATGCACCACATGTCAGAGTTCACTCACTTGTCTACCTGTCAAGCTGTCACCTGTCAAGCTGACAGGTTGTCAAGCCTTGTCCGCCCACTGACTGACTTGACAGGTGACAACAATGCACCACATGTCAGTGTCACTCACTTGTCTACCTGTCAAGCTGTCACCTGTCAAGCTGACAGTTGTCAAGCCTTGCACGCCTCACTGACTGACTTGACAGGTGACAACAATGCACCACATGTCAGAGTGTCACTCACTTGTCTACCTGTCAAGCTGTCACCTGTCAAGCTGACAGGTTGTCAAGCCTTGTCACGCCTCACTGACTGACTTGACAGGTGACAACAATGCACCACATGTCAGAGTGTCACTCACTTGTCTACCTGTCAAGCTGTCACCTGTCAAGCTGACAGGTTGTCAAGCCTTGTCACGCCTCACTGACTGACTTGACAGGTGACAACAATGCACCACATGTCAGAGTGTCACTCACTTGTCTACCTGTCAAGCTGTCACCTGTCAAGCTGACAGGTTGTCAAGCCTTGTCACGCCTCACTGACTGACTTGACAGGTGACAACAATGCACCACATGTCAGAGTGTCACTCACTTGTCTACCTGTCAAGCTGTCACCTGTCAAGCTGACAGGTTGTCAAGCCTTGTCACGCCTCACTGACTGACTTGACAGGTGACAACAATGCACCACATGTCAGTGTCACTCACTTGTCTACCTGTCAAGCTGTCACCTGTCAAGCTGACAGGTTGTCAAGCCTTGTCACGCCTCACTGACTGACTTGACAGGTGACAACAATGCACCACATGTCAAGTGTCACTCACTTGTCTACCTGTCAAGCTGTCACCTGTCAAGCTGACAGGTTGTCAAGCCTTGTCACGCCTCACTGACTGACTTGACAGGTGACAACATGCACCACATGTCAGATGTCACTCACTTGTCTACCTGTCAAGCTGTCACCTGTCAAGCTGACAGGTTGTCAAGCCTTGTCACGCCCTCACTGACTGACTTGACAGGTGACAACAATGCACCACATGTCAGAGTGTCACTCACTTGTCTACCTGTCAAGCTGTCACCTGTCAAGCTGACAGGTTGTCAAGCCTTGTCACGCCTCACTGACTGACTTGACAGGTGACAACAATGCACCACATGTCAGAGTGTCACTCACTTGTCTACCTGTCAAGCTGTCACCTGTCAAGCTGACAGGTTGTCAAGCCTTGTACGCCTCACTGACTGACTTGACAGGTGACAACAATGCACCACATGTCAGAGTGTCACTCACTTGTCTACCTGTCAAGCTGTCACCTGTCAAGCTGACAGGTTGTCAAGCCTTGTCACGCCTCACTGACTGACTTGACAGGTGACAACAATGCACCACATGTCAGAGTGTCACTCACTTGTCTACCTGTCAAGCTGTCACCTGTCAAGCTGACAGGTTGTCAAGCCTTGTCACGCCTCACTGACTGACTTGACAGGTGACAACAATGCACCACATGTCAGAGTGTCACTCACTTGTCTACCTGTCAAGCTGTCACCTGTCAAGCTGACAGGTTTCAAGCCTTGTCACGCCTCACTGACTGACTTGACAGGTGACAACAATGCACCACATGTCAGAGTGTCACTCACTTGTCTACCTGTCAAGCTGTCACCTGTCAAGCTGACAGGTTGTCAAGCCTTGTCACGCCTCACTGACTGACTTGACAGGTGACAACAATGCACCACATGTCAGAGTGTCACTCACTTGTCTACCTGTCAAGCTGTCACCTGTCAAGCTGACAGGTTGTCAAGCCTTGTCACGCCTCACTGACTGACTTGACAGGTGACAACAATGCACCACATGTCAGAGTGTCACTCACTTGTCTACCTGTCAAGCTGTCACCTGTCAAGCTGACAGGTTGTCAAGCCTTGTCACGCCTCACTGACTGACTTGACAGGTGACAACAATGCACCACATGTCAGAGTGTCACTCACTTGTCTACCTGTCAAGCTGTCACCTGTCAAGCTGACAGGTTGTCAAGCCTTGTCACGCCTCACTGACTGACTTGACAGGTGACACAATGCACCACATGTCAGAGTGTCACTCACTTGTCTACCTGTCAAGCTGTCACCTGTCAAGCTGACAGGTTGTCAAGCCTTGTCACGCCTCACTGACTGACTTGACAGGTGACAACAATGCACCACATGTCAGAGTGTCACTCACTTGTCTACCTGTCAAGCTGTCACCTGTCAAGCTGACAGGTTGTCAAGCCTTGTCACGCCTCACTGACTGACTTGACAGGTGACAACAATGCACCACATGTCAGAGTGTCACTCACTTGTCTACCTGTCAAGCTGTCACCTGTCAAGCTGACAGGTTGTCAAGCCTTGTCACGCCTCACTGACTGACTTGACAGGTGACAACAATGCACCACATGTCAGAGTGTCACTCACTTGTCTACCTGTCAAGCTGTCACCTGTCAAGCTGACAGGTTGTCAAGCCTTGTCACGCCTCACTGACTGACTTGACAGTGACAACAATGCACCACATGTCAGAGTGTCACTCACTTGTCTACCTGTCAAGCTGTCACCTGTCAAGCTGACAGGTTGTCAAGCCTTGTCACGCCTCACTGACTGACTTGACAGGTGACAACAATGCACCACATGTCAGAGTGTCACTCACTTGTCTACCTGTCAAGCTGTCACCTGTCAAGCTGACAGGTTGTCAAGCCTTGTCACGCCTCACTGACTGACTTGACAGGTGACAACAATGCACCACATGTCAGAGTGTCACTCACTTGTCTACCTGTCAAGCTGTCACCTGTCAAGCTGACAGGTTGTCAAGCCTTGTCACGCCTCACTGACTGACTTGACAGGTGACAACAATGCACCACATGTCAGAGTGTCACTCACTTGTCTACCTGTCAAGCTGTCACCTGTCAAGCTGACAGGTTGTCAAGCCTTGTCACGCCTCACTGACTGACTTGACAGGTGACAACAATGCACCACATGTCAGAGTGTCACTCACTTGTCTACCTGTCAAGCTGTCACCTGTCAAGCTGACAGGTTGTCAAGCCTTGTCACGCCTCACTGACTGACTTGACAGGTGACAACAATGCACCACATGTCAGAGTGTCACTCACTTGTCTACCTGTCAAGCTGTCACCTGTCAAGCTGACAGGTTGTCAAGCCTTGTCACGCCTCACTGACTGACTTGACAGGTGACAACAATGCACCACATGTCAGAGTGTCACTCACTTGTCTACCTGTCAAGCTGTCACCTGTCAAGCTGACAGGTTGTCAAGCCTTGTCACGCCTCACTGACTGACTTGACAGGTGACAACAATGCACCACATGTCAGAGTGTCACTCACTTGTCTACCTGTCAAGCTGTCACCTGTCAAGCTGACAGGTTGTCAAGCCTTGTCACGCCTCACTGACTGACTTGACAGGTGACAACAATGCACCACATGTCAGAGTGTCACTCACTTGTCTACCTGTCAAGCTGTCACCTGTCAAGCTGACAGGTTGTCAAGCCTTGTCACGCCTCACTGACTGACTTGACAGGTGACAACAATGCACCACATGTCAGAGTGTCACTCACTTGTCTACCTGTCAAGCTGTCACCTGTCAAGCTGACAGGTTGTCAAGCCTTGTCACGCCTCACTGACTGACTTGACAGGTGACAACAATGCACCACATGTCAGAGTGTCACTCACTTGTCTACCTGTCAAGCTGTCACCTGTCAAGCTGACAGGTTGTCAAGCCTTGTCACGCCTCACTGACTGACTTGACAGGTGACAACAATGCACCACATGTCAGAGTGTCACTCACTTGTCTACCTGTCAAGCTGTCACCTGTCAAGCTGACAGGTTGTCAAGCCTTGTCACGCCTCACTGACTGACTTGACAGGTGACAACAATGCACCACATGTCAGAGTGTCACTCACTTGTCTACCTGTCAAGCTGTCACCTGTCAAGCTGACAGGTTGTCAAGCCTTGTCACGCCTCACTGACTGACTTGACAGGTGACAACAATGCACCACATGTCAGAGTGTCACTCACTTGTCTACCTGTCAAGCTGTCACCTGTCAAGCTGACAGGTTGTCAAGCCTTGTCACGCCTCACTGACTGACTTGACAGGTGACAACAATGCACCACATGTCAGAGTGTCACTCACTTGTCTACCTGTCAAGCTGTCACCTGTCAAGCTGACAGGTTGTCAAGCCTTGTCACGCCTCACTGACTGACTTGACAGGTGACAACAATGCACCACATGTCAGAGTGTCACTCACTTGTCTACCTGTCAAGCTGTCACCTGTCAAGCTGACAGGTTGTCAAGCCTTGTCACGCCTCACTGACTGACTTGACAGGTGACAACAATGCACCACATGTCAGAGTGTCACTCACTTGTCTACCTGTCAAGCTGTCACCTGTCAAGCTGACAGGTTGTCAAGCCTTGTCACGCCTCACTGACTGACTTGACAGGTGACAACAATGCACCACATGTCAGAGTGTCACTCACTTGTCTACCTGTCAAGCTGTCACCTGTCAAGCTGACAGGTTGTCAAGCCTTGTCACGCCTCACTGACTGACTTGACAGGTGACAACAATGCACCACATGTCAGAGTGTCACTCACTTGTCTACCTGTCAAGCTGTCACCTGTCAAGCTGACAGGTTGTCAAGCCTTGTCACGCCTCACTGACTGACTTGACAGGTGACAACAATGCACCACATGTCAGAGTGTCACTCACTTGTCTACCTGTCAAGCTGTCACCTGTCAAGCTGACAGGTTGTCAAGCCTTGTCACGCCTCACTGACTGACTTGACAGGTGACAACAATGCACCACATGTCAGAGTGTCACTCACTTGTCTACCTGTCAAGCTGTCACCTGTCAAGCTGACAGGTTGTCAAGCCTTGTCACGCCTCACTGACTGACTTGACAGGTGACAACAATGCACCACATGTCAGAGTGTCACTCACTTGTCTACCTGTCAAGCTGTCACCTGTCAAGCTGACAGGTTGTCAAGCCTTGTCACGCCTCACTGACTGACTTGACAGGTGACAACAATGCACCACATGTCAGAGTGTCACTCACTTGTCTACCTGTCAAGCTGTCACCTGTCAAGCTGACAGGTTGTCAAGCCTTGTCACGCCTCACTGACTGACTTGACAGGTGACAACAATGCACCACATGTCAGAGTGTCACTCACTTGTCTACCTGTCAAGCTGTCACCTGTCAAGCTGACAGGTTGTCAAGCCTTGTCACGCCTCACTGACTGACTTGACAGGTGACAACAATGCACCACATGTCAGAGTGTCACTCACTTGTCTACCTGTCAAGCTGTCACCTGTCAAGCTGACAGGTTGTCAAGCCTTGTCACGCCTCACTGACTGACTTGACAGGTGACAACAATGCACCACATGTCAGAGTGTCACTCACTTGTCTACCTGTCAAGCTGTCACCTGTCAAGCTGACAGGTTGTCAAGCCTTGTCACGCCTCACTGACTGACTTGACAGGTGACAACAATGCACCACATGTCAGAGTGTCACTCACTTGTCTACCTGTCAAGCTGTCACCTGTCAAGCTGACAGGTTGTCAAGCCTTGTCACGCCTCACTGACTGACTTGACAGGTGACAACAATGCACCACATGTCAGAGTGTCACTCACTTGTCTACCTGTCAAGCTGTCACCTGTCAAGCTGACAGGTTGTCAAGCCTTGTCACGCCTCACTGACTGACTTGACAGGTGACAACAATGCACCACATGTCAGAGTGTCACTCACTTGTCTACCTGTCAAGCTGTCACCTGTCAAGCTGACAGGTTGTCAAGCCTTGTCACGCCTCACTGACTGACTTGACAGGTGACAACAATGCACCACATGTCAGAGTGTCACTCACTTGTCTACCTGTCAAGCTGTCACCTGTCAAGCTGACAGGTTGTCAAGCCTTGTCACGCCTCACTGACTGACTTGACAGGTGACAACAATGCACCACATGTCAGAGTGTCACTCACTTGTCTACCTGTCAAGCTGTCACCTGTCAAGCTGACAGGTTGTCAAGCCTTGTCACGCCTCACTGACTGACTTGACAGGTGACAACAATGCACCACATGTCAGAGTGTCACTCACTTGTCTACCTGTCAAGCTGTCACCTGTCAAGCTGACAGGTTGTCAAGCCTTGTCACGCCTCACTGACTGACTTGACAGGTGACAACAATGCACCACATGTCAGAGTGTCACTCACTTGTCTACCTGTCAAGCTGTCACCTGTCAAGCTGACAGGTTGTCAAGCCTTGTCACGCCTCACTGACTGACTTGACAGGTGACAACAATGCACCACATGTCAGAGTGTCACTCACTTGTCTACCTGTCAAGCTGTCACCTGTCAAGCTGACAGGTTGTCAAGCCTTGTCACGCCTCACTGACTGACTTGACAGGTGACAACAATGCACCACATGTCAGAGTGTCACTCACTTGTCTACCTGTCAAGCTGTCACCTGTCAAGCTGACAGGTTGTCAAGCCTTGTCACGCCTCACTGACTGACTTGACAGGTGACAACAATGCACCACATGTCAGAGTGTCACTCACTTGTCTACCTGTCAAGCTGTCACCTGTCAAGCTGACAGGTTGTCAAGCCTTGTCACGCCTCACTGACTGACTTGACAGGTGACAACAATGCACCACATGTCAGAGTGTCACTCACTTGTCTACCTGTCAAGCTGTCACCTGTCAAGCTGACAGGTTGTCAAGCCTTGTCACGCCTCACTGACTGACTTGACAGGTGACAACAATGCACCACATGTCAGAGTGTCACTCACTTGTCTACCTGTCAAGCTGTCACCTGTCAAGCTGACAGGTTGTCAAGCCTTGTCACGCCTCACTGACTGACTTGACAGGTGACAACAATGCACCACATGTCAGAGTGTCACTCACTTGTCTACCTGTCAAGCTGTCACCTGTCAAGCTGACAGGTTGTCAAGCCTTGTCACGCCTCACTGACTGACTTGACAGGTGACAACAATGCACCACATGTCAGAGTGTCACTCACTTGTCTACCTGTCAAGCTGTCACCTGTCAAGCTGACAGGTTGTCAAGCCTTGTCACGCCTCACTGACTGACTTGACAGGTGACAACAATGCACCACATGTCAGAGTGTCACTCACTTGTCTACCTGTCAAGCTGTCACCTGTCAAGCTGACAGGTTGTCAAGCCTTGTCACGCCTCACTGACTGACTTGACAGGTGACAACAATGCACCACATGTCAGAGTGTCACTCACTTGTCTACCTGTCAAGCTGTCACCTGTCAAGCTGACAGGTTGTCAAGCCTTGTCACGCCTCACTGACTGACTTGACAGGTGACAACAATGCACCACATGTCAGAGTGTCACTCACTTGTCTACCTGTCAAGCTGTCACCTGTCAAGCTGACAGGTTGTCAAGCCTTGTCACGCCTCACTGACTGACTTGACAGGTGACAACAATGCACCACATGTCAGAGTGTCACTCACTTGTCTACCTGTCAAGCTGTCACCTGTCAAGCTGACAGGTTGTCAAGCCTTGTCACGCCTCACTGACTGACTTGACAGGTGACAACAATGCACCACATGTCAGAGTGTCACTCACTTGTCTACCTGTCAAGCTGTCACCTGTCAAGCTGACAGGTTGTCAAGCCTTGTCACGCCTCACTGACTGACTTGACAGGTGACAACAATGCACCACATGTCAGAGTGTCACTCACTTGTCTACCTGTCAAGCTGTCACCTGTCAAGCTGACAGGTTGTCAAGCCTTGTCACGCCTCACTGACTGACTTGACAGGTGACAACAATGCACCACATGTCAGAGTGTCACTCACTTGTCTACCTGTCAAGCTGTCACCTGTCAAGCTGACAGGTTGTCAAGCCTTGTCACGCCTCACTGACTGACTTGACAGGTGACAACAATGCACCACATGTCAGAGTGTCACTCACTTGTCTACCTGTCAAGCTGTCACCTGTCAAGCTGACAGGTTGTCAAGCCTTGTCACGCCTCACTGACTGACTTGACAGGTGACAACAATGCACCACATGTCAGAGTGTCACTCACTTGTCTACCTGTCAAGCTGTCACCTGTCAAGCTGACAGGTTGTCAAGCCTTGTCACGCCTCACTGACTGACTTGACAGGTGACAACAATGCACCACATGTCAGAGTGTCACTCACTTGTCTACCTGTCAAGCTGTCACCTGTCAAGCTGACAGGTTGTCAAGCCTTGTCACGCCTCACTGACTGACTTGACAGGTGACAACAATGCACCACATGTCAGAGTGTCACTCACTTGTCTACCTGTCAAGCTGTCACCTGTCAAGCTGACAGGTTGTCAAGCCTTGTCACGCCTCACTGACTGACTTGACAGGTGACAACAATGCACCACATGTCAGAGTGTCACTCACTTGTCTACCTGTCAAGCTGTCACCTGTCAAGCTGACAGGTTGTCAAGCCTTGTCACGCCTCACTGACTGACTTGACAGGTGACAACAATGCACCACATGTCAGAGTGTCACTCACTTGTCTACCTGTCAAGCTGTCACCTGTCAAGCTGACAGGTTGTCAAGCCTTGTCACGCCTCACTGACTGACTTGACAGGTGACAACAATGCACCACATGTCAGAGTGTCACTCACTTGTCTACCTGTCAAGCTGTCACCTGTCAAGCTGACAGGTTGTCAAGCCTTGTCACGCCTCACTGACTGACTTGACAGGTGACAACAATGCACCACATGTCAGAGTGTCACTCACTTGTCTACCTGTCAAGCTGTCACCTGTCAAGCTGACAGGTTGTCAAGCCTTGTCACGCCTCACTGACTGACTTGACAGGTGACAACAATGCACCACATGTCAGAGTGTCACTCACTTGTCTACCTGTCAAGCTGTCACCTGTCAAGCTGACAGGTTGTCAAGCCTTGTCACGCCTCACTGACTGACTTGACAGGTGACAACAATGCACCACATGTCAGAGTGTCACTCACTTGTCTACCTGTCAAGCTGTCACCTGTCAAGCTGACAGGTTGTCAAGCCTTGTCACGCCTCACTGACTGACTTGACAGGTGACAACAATGCACCACATGTCAGAGTGTCACTCACTTGTCTACCTGTCAAGCTGTCACCTGTCAAGCTGACAGGTTGTCAAGCCTTGTCACGCCTCACTGACTGACTTGACAGGTGACAACAATGCACCACATGTCAGAGTGTCACTCACTTGTCTACCTGTCAAGCTGTCACCTGTCAAGCTGACAGGTTGTCAAGCCTTGTCACGCCTCACTGACTGACTTGACAGGTGACAACAATGCACCACATGTCAGAGTGTCACTCACTTGTCTACCTGTCAAGCTGTCACCTGTCAAGCTGACAGGTTGTCAAGCCTTGTCACGCCTCACTGACTGACTTGACAGGTGACAACAATGCACCACATGTCAGAGTGTCACTCACTTGTCTACCTGTCAAGCTGTCACCTGTCAAGCTGACAGGTTGTCAAGCCTTGTCACGCCTCACTGACTGACTTGACAGGTGACAACAATGCACCACATGTCAGAGTGTCACTCACTTGTCTACCTGTCAAGCTGTCACCTGTCAAGCTGACAGGTTGTCAAGCCTTGTCACGCCTCACTGACTGACTTGACAGGTGACAACAATGCACCACATGTCAGAGTGTCACTCACTTGTCTACCTGTCAAGCTGTCACCTGTCAAGCTGACAGGTTGTCAAGCCTTGTCACGCCTCACTGACTGACTTGACAGGTGACAACAATGCACCACATGTCAGAGTGTCACTCACTTGTCTACCTGTCAAGCTGTCACCTGTCAAGCTGACAGGTTGTCAAGCCTTGTCACGCCTCACTGACTGACTTGACAGGTGACAACAATGCACCACATGTCAGAGTGTCACTCACTTGTCTACCTGTCAAGCTGTCACCTGTCAAGCTGACAGGTTGTCAAGCCTTGTCACGCCTCACTGACTGACTTGACAGGTGACAACAATGCACCACATGTCAGAGTGTCACTCACTTGTCTACCTGTCAAGCTGTCACCTGTCAAGCTGACAGGTTGTCAAGCCTTGTCACGCCTCACTGACTGACTTGACAGGTGACAACAATGCACCACATGTCAGAGTGTCACTCACTTGTCTACCTGTCAAGCTGTCACCTGTCAAGCTGACAGGTTGTCAAGCCTTGTCACGCCTCACTGACTGACTTGACAGGTGACAACAATGCACCACATGTCAGAGTGTCACTCACTTGTCTACCTGTCAAGCTGTCACCTGTCAAGCTGACAGGTTGTCAAGCCTTGTCACGCCTCACTGACTGACTTGACAGGTGACAACAATGCACCACATGTCAGAGTGTCACTCACTTGTCTACCTGTCAAGCTGTCACCTGTCAAGCTGACAGGTTGTCAAGCCTTGTCACGCCTCACTGACTGACTTGACAGGTGACAACAATGCACCACATGTCAGAGTGTCACTCACTTGTCTACCTGTCAAGCTGTCACCTGTCAAGCTGACAGGTTGTCAAGCCTTGTCACGCCTCACTGACTGACTTGACAGGTGACAACAATGCACCACATGTCAGAGTGTCACTCACTTGTCTACCTGTCAAGCTGTCACCTGTCAAGCTGACAGGTTGTCAAGCCTTGTCACGCCTCACTGACTGACTTGACAGGTGACAACAATGCACCACATGTCAGAGTGTCACTCACTTGTCTACCTGTCAAGCTGTCACCTGTCAAGCTGACAGGTTGTCAAGCCTTGTCACGCCTCACTGACTGACTTGACAGGTGACAACAATGCACCACATGTCAGAGTGTCACTCACTTGTCTACCTGTCAAGCTGTCACCTGTCAAGCTGACAGGTTGTCAAGCCTTGTCACGCCTCACTGACTGACTTGACAGGTGACAACAATGCACCACATGTCAGAGTGTCACTCACTTGTCTACCTGTCAAGCTGTCACCTGTCAAGCTGACAGGTTGTCAAGCCTTGTCACGCCTCACTGACTGACTTGACAGGTGACAACAATGCACCACATGTCAGAGTGTCACTCACTTGTCTACCTGTCAAGCTGTCACCTGTCAAGCTGACAGGTTGTCAAGCCTTGTCACGCCTCACTGACTGACTTGACAGGTGACAACAATGCACCACATGTCAGAGTGTCACTCACTTGTCTACCTGTCAAGCTGTCACCTGTCAAGCTGACAGGTTGTCAAGCCTTGTCACGCCTCACTGACTGACTTGACAGGTGACAACAATGCACCACATGTCAGAGTGTCACTCACTTGTCTACCTGTCAAGCTGTCACCTGTCAAGCTGACAGGTTGTCAAGCCTTGTCACGCCTCACTGACTGACTTGACAGGTGACAACAATGCACCACATGTCAGAGTGTCACTCACTTGTCTACCTGTCAAGCTGTCACCTGTCAAGCTGACAGGTTGTCAAGCCTTGTCACGCCTCACTGACTGACTTGACAGGTGACAACAATGCACCACATGTCAGAGTGTCACTCACTTGTCTACCTGTCAAGCTGTCACCTGTCAAGCTGACAGGTTGTCAAGCCTTGTCACGCCTCACTGACTGACTTGACAGGTGACAACAATGCACCACATGTCAGAGTGTCACTCACTTGTCTACCTGTCAAGCTGTCACCTGTCAAGCTGACAGGTTGTCAAGCCTTGTCACGCCTCACTGACTGACTTGACAGGTGACAACAATGCACCACATGTCAGAGTGTCACTCACTTGTCTACCTGTCAAGCTGTCACCTGTCAAGCTGACAGGTTGTCAAGCCTTGTCACGCCTCACTGACTGACTTGACAGGTGACAACAATGCACCACATGTCAGAGTGTCACTCACTTGTCTACCTGTCAAGCTGTCACCTGTCAAGCTGACAGGTTGTCAAGCCTTGTCACGCCTCACTGACTGACTTGACAGGTGACAACAATGCACCACATGTCAGAGTGTCACTCACTTGTCTACCTGTCAAGCTGTCACCTGTCAAGCTGACAGGTTGTCAAGCCTTGTCACGCCTCACTGACTGACTTGACAGGTGACAACAATGCACCACATGTCAGAGTGTCACTCACTTGTCTACCTGTCAAGCTGTCACCTGTCAAGCTGACAGGTTGTCAAGCCTTGTCACGCCTCACTGACTGACTTGACAGGTGACAACAATGCACCACATGTCAGAGTGTCACTCACTTGTCTACCTGTCAAGCTGTCACCTGTCAAGCTGACAGGTTGTCAAGCCTTGTCACGCCTCACTGACTGACTTGACAGGTGACAACAATGCACCACATGTCAGAGTGTCACTCACTTGTCTACCTGTCAAGCTGTCACCTGTCAAGCTGACAGGTTGTCAAGCCTTGTCACGCCTCACTGACTGACTTGACAGGTGACAACAATGCACCACATGTCAGAGTGTCACTCACTTGTCTACCTGTCAAGCTGTCACCTGTCAAGCTGACAGGTTGTCAAGCCTTGTCACGCCTCACTGACTGACTTGACAGGTGACAACAATGCACCACATGTCAGAGTGTCACTCACTTGTCTACCTGTCAAGCTGTCACCTGTCAAGCTGACAGGTTGTCAAGCCTTGTCACGCCTCACTGACTGACTTGACAGGTGACAACAATGCACCACATGTCAGAGTGTCACTCACTTGTCTACCTGTCAAGCTGTCACCTGTCAAGCTGACAGGTTGTCAAGCCTTGTCACGCCTCACTGACTGACTTGACAGGTGACAACAATGCACCACATGTCAGAGTGTCACTCACTTGTCTACCTGTCAAGCTGTCACCTGTCAAGCTGACAGGTTGTCAAGCCTTGTCACGCCTCACTGACTGACTTGACAGGTGACAACAATGCACCACATGTCAGAGTGTCACTCACTTGTCTACCTGTCAAGCTGTCACCTGTCAAGCTGACAGGTTGTCAAGCCTTGTCACGCCTCACTGACTGACTTGACAGGTGACAACAATGCACCACATGTCAGAGTGTCACTCACTTGTCTACCTGTCAAGCTGTCACCTGTCAAGCTGACAGGTTGTCAAGCCTTGTCACGCCTCACTGACTGACTTGACAGGTGACAACAATGCACCACATGTCAGAGTGTCACTCACTTGTCTACCTGTCAAGCTGTCACCTGTCAAGCTGACAGGTTGTCAAGCCTTGTCACGCCTCACTGACTGACTTGACAGGTGACAACAATGCACCACATGTCAGAGTGTCACTCACTTGTCTACCTGTCAAGCTGTCACCTGTCAAGCTGACAGGTTGTCAAGCCTTGTCACGCCTCACTGACTGACTTGACAGGTGACAACAATGCACCACATGTCAGAGTGTCACTCACTTGTCTACCTGTCAAGCTGTCACCTGTCAAGCTGACAGGTTGTCAAGCCTTGTCACGCCTCACTGACTGACTTGACAGGTGACAACAATGCACCACATGTCAGAGTGTCACTCACTTGTCTACCTGTCAAGCTGTCACCTGTCAAGCTGACAGGTTGTCAAGCCTTGTCACGCCTCACTGACTGACTTGACAGGTGACAACAATGCACCACATGTCAGAGTGTCACTCACTTGTCTACCTGTCAAGCTGTCACCTGTCAAGCTGACAGGTTGTCAAGCCTTGTCACGCCTCACTGACTGACTTGACAGGTGACAACAATGCACCACATGTCAGAGTGTCACTCACTTGTCTACCTGTCAAGCTGTCACCTGTCAAGCTGACAGGTTGTCAAGCCTTGTCACGCCTCACTGACTGACTTGACAGGTGACAACAATGCACCACATGTCAGAGTGTCACTCACTTGTCTACCTGTCAAGCTGTCACCTGTCAAGCTGACAGGTTGTCAAGCCTTGTCACGCCTCACTGACTGACTTGACAGGTGACAACAATGCACCACATGTCAGAGTGTCACTCACTTGTCTACCTGTCAAGCTGTCACCTGTCAAGCTGACAGGTTGTCAAGCCTTGTCACGCCTCACTGACTGACTTGACAGGTGACAACAATGCACCACATGTCAGAGTGTCACTCACTTGTCTACCTGTCAAGCTGTCACCTGTCAAGCTGACAGGTTGTCAAGCCTTGTCACGCCTCACTGACTGACTTGACAGGTGACAACAATGCACCACATGTCAGAGTGTCACTCACTTGTCTACCTGTCAAGCTGTCACCTGTCAAGCTGACAGGTTGTCAAGCCTTGTCACGCCTCACTGACTGACTTGACAGGTGACAACAATGCACCACATGTCAGAGTGTCACTCACTTGTCTACCTGTCAAGCTGTCACCTGTCAAGCTGACAGGTTGTCAAGCCTTGTCACGCCTCACTGACTGACTTGACAGGTGACAACAATGCACCACATGTCAGAGTGTCACTCACTTGTCTACCTGTCAAGCTGTCACCTGTCAAGCTGACAGGTTGTCAAGCCTTGTCACGCCTCACTGACTGACTTGACAGGTGACAACAATGCACCACATGTCAGAGTGTCACTCACTTGTCTACCTGTCAAGCTGTCACCTGTCAAGCTGACAGGTTGTCAAGCCTTGTCACGCCTCACTGACTGACTTGACAGGTGACAACAATGCACCACATGTCAGAGTGTCACTCACTTGTCTACCTGTCAAGCTGTCACCTGTCAAGCTGACAGGTTGTCAAGCCTTGTCACGCCTCACTGACTGACTTGACAGGTGACAACAATGCACCACATGTCAGAGTGTCACTCACTTGTCTACCTGTCAAGCTGTCACCTGTCAAGCTGACAGGTTGTCAAGCCTTGTCACGCCTCACTGACTGACTTGACAGGTGACAACAATGCACCACATGTCAGAGTGTCACTCACTTGTCTACCTGTCAAGCTGTCACCTGTCAAGCTGACAGGTTGTCAAGCCTTGTCACGCCTCACTGACTGACTTGACAGGTGACAACAATGCACCACATGTCAGAGTGTCACTCACTTGTCTACCTGTCAAGCTGTCACCTGTCAAGCTGACAGGTTGTCAAGCCTTGTCACGCCTCACTGACTGACTTGACAGGTGACAACAATGCACCACATGTCAGAGTGTCACTCACTTGTCTACCTGTCAAGCTGTCACCTGTCAAGCTGACAGGTTGTCAAGCCTTGTCACGCCTCACTGACTGACTTGACAGGTGACAACAATGCACCACATGTCAGAGTGTCACTCACTTGTCTACCTGTCAAGCTGTCACCTGTCAAGCTGACAGGTTGTCAAGCCTTGTCACGCCTCACTGACTGACTTGACAGGTGACAACAATGCACCACATGTCAGAGTGTCACTCACTTGTCTACCTGTCAAGCTGTCACCTGTCAAGCTGACAGGTTGTCAAGCCTTGTCACGCCTCACTGACTGACTTGACAGGTGACAACAATGCACCACATGTCAGAGTGTCACTCACTTGTCTACCTGTCAAGCTGTCACCTGTCAAGCTGACAGGTTGTCAAGCCTTGTCACGCCTCACTGACTGACTTGACAGGTGACAACAATGCACCACATGTCAGAGTGTCACTCACTTGTCTACCTGTCAAGCTGTCACCTGTCAAGCTGACAGGTTGTCAAGCCTTGTCACGCCTCACTGACTGACTTGACAGGTGACAACAATGCACCACATGTCAGAGTGTCACTCACTTGTCTACCTGTCAAGCTGTCACCTGTCAAGCTGACAGGTTGTCAAGCCTTGTCACGCCTCACTGACTGACTTGACAGGTGACAACAATGCACCACATGTCAGAGTGTCACTCACTTGTCTACCTGTCAAGCTGTCACCTGTCAAGCTGACAGGTTGTCAAGCCTTGTCACGCCTCACTGACTGACTTGACAGGTGACAACAATGCACCACATGTCAGAGTGTCACTCACTTGTCTACCTGTCAAGCTGTCACCTGTCAAGCTGACAGGTTGTCAAGCCTTGTCACGCCTCACTGACTGACTTGACAGGTGACAACAATGCACCACATGTCAGAGTGTCACTCACTTGTCTACCTGTCAAGCTGTCACCTGTCAAGCTGACAGGTTGTCAAGCCTTGTCACGCCTCACTGACTGACTTGACAGGTGACAACAATGCACCACATGTCAGAGTGTCACTCACTTGTCTACCTGTCAAGCTGTCACCTGTCAAGCTGACAGGTTGTCAAGCCTTGTCACGCCTCACTGACTGACTTGACAGGTGACAACAATGCACCACATGTCAGAGTGTCACTCACTTGTCTACCTGTCAAGCTGTCACCTGTCAAGCTGACAGGTTGTCAAGCCTTGTCACGCCTCACTGACTGACTTGACAGGTGACAACAATGCACCACATGTCAGAGTGTCACTCACTTGTCTACCTGTCAAGCTGTCACCTGTCAAGCTGACAGGTTGTCAAGCCTTGTCACGCCTCACTGACTGACTTGACAGGTGACAACAATGCACCACATGTCAGAGTGTCACTCACTTGTCTACCTGTCAAGCTGTCACCTGTCAAGCTGACAGGTTGTCAAGCCTTGTCACGCCTCACTGACTGACTTGACAGGTGACAACAATGCACCACATGTCAGAGTGTCACTCACTTGTCTACCTGTCAAGCTGTCACCTGTCAAGCTGACAGGTTGTCAAGCCTTGTCACGCCTCACTGACTGACTTGACAGGTGACAACAATGCACCACATGTCAGAGTGTCACTCACTTGTCTACCTGTCAAGCTGTCACCTGTCAAGCTGACAGGTTGTCAAGCCTTGTCACGCCTCACTGACTGACTTGACAGGTGACAACAATGCACCACATGTCAGAGTGTCACTCACTTGTCTACCTGTCAAGCTGTCACCTGTCAAGCTGACAGGTTGTCAAGCCTTGTCACGCCTCACTGACTGACTTGACAGGTGACAACAATGCACCACATGTCAGAGTGTCACTCACTTGTCTACCTGTCAAGCTGTCACCTGTCAAGCTGACAGGTTGTCAAGCCTTGTCACGCCTCACTGACTGACTTGACAGGTGACAACAATGCACCACATGTCAGAGTGTCACTCACTTGTCTACCTGTCAAGCTGTCACCTGTCAAGCTGACAGGTTGTCAAGCCTTGTCACGCCTCACTGACTGACTTGACAGGTGACAACAATGCACCACATGTCAGAGTGTCACTCACTTGTCTACCTGTCAAGCTGTCACCTGTCAAGCTGACAGGTTGTCAAGCCTTGTCACGCCTCACTGACTGACTTGACAGGTGACAACAATGCACCACATGTCAGAGTGTCACTCACTTGTCTACCTGTCAAGCTGTCACCTGTCAAGCTGACAGGTTGTCAAGCCTTGTCACGCCTCACTGACTGACTTGACAGGTGACAACAATGCACCACATGTCAGAGTGTCACTCACTTGTCTACCTGTCAAGCTGTCACCTGTCAAGCTGACAGGTTGTCAAGCCTTGTCACGCCTCACTGACTGACTTGACAGGTGACAACAATGCACCACATGTCAGAGTGTCACTCACTTGTCTACCTGTCAAGCTGTCACCTGTCAAGCTGACAGGTTGTCAAGCCTTGTCACGCCTCACTGACTGACTTGACAGGTGACAACAATGCACCACATGTCAGAGTGTCACTCACTTGTCTACCTGTCAAGCTGTCACCTGTCAAGCTGACAGGTTGTCAAGCCTTGTCACGCCTCACTGACTGACTTGACAGGTGACAACAATGCACCACATGTCAGAGTGTCACTCACTTGTCTACCTGTCAAGCTGTCACCTGTCAAGCTGACAGGTTGTCAAGCCTTGTCACGCCTCACTGACTGACTTGACAGGTGACAACAATGCACCACATGTCAGAGTGTCACTCACTTGTCTACCTGTCAAGCTGTCACCTGTCAAGCTGACAGGTTGTCAAGCCTTGTCACGCCTCACTGACTGACTTGACAGGTGACAACAATGCACCACATGTCAGAGTGTCACTCACTTGTCTACCTGTCAAGCTGTCACCTGTCAAGCTGACAGGTTGTCAAGCCTTGTCACGCCTCACTGACTGACTTGACAGGTGACAACAATGCACCACATGTCAGAGTGTCACTCACTTGTCTACCTGTCAAGCTGTCACCTGTCAAGCTGACAGGTTGTCAAGCCTTGTCACGCCTCACTGACTGACTTGACAGGTGACAACAATGCACCACATGTCAGAGTGTCACTCACTTGTCTACCTGTCAAGCTGTCACCTGTCAAGCTGACAGGTTGTCAAGCCTTGTCACGCCTCACTGACTGACTTGACAGGTGACAACAATGCACCACATGTCAGAGTGTCACTCACTTGTCTACCTGTCAAGCTGTCACCTGTCAAGCTGACAGGTTGTCAAGCCTTGTCACGCCTCACTGACTGACTTGACAGGTGACAACAATGCACCACATGTCAGAGTGTCACTCACTTGTCTACCTGTCAAGCTGTCACCTGTCAAGCTGACAGGTTGTCAAGCCTTGTCACGCCTCACTGACTGACTTGACAGGTGACAACAATGCACCACATGTCAGAGTGTCACTCACTTGTCTACCTGTCAAGCTGTCACCTGTCAAGCTGACAGGTTGTCAAGCCTTGTCACGCCTCACTGACTGACTTGACAGGTGACAACAATGCACCACATGTCAGAGTGTCACTCACTTGTCTACCTGTCAAGCTGTCACCTGTCAAGCTGACAGGTTGTCAAGCCTTGTCACGCCTCACTGACTGACTTGACAGGTGACAACAATGCACCACATGTCAGAGTGTCACTCACTTGTCTACCTGTCAAGCTGTCACCTGTCAAGCTGACAGGTTGTCAAGCCTTGTCACGCCTCACTGACTGACTTGACAGGTGACAACAATGCACCACATGTCAGAGTGTCACTCACTTGTCTACCTGTCAAGCTGTCACCTGTCAAGCTGACAGGTTGTCAAGCCTTGTCACGCCTCACTGACTGACTTGACAGGTGACAACAATGCACCACATGTCAGAGTGTCACTCACTTGTCTACCTGTCAAGCTGTCACCTGTCAAGCTGACAGGTTGTCAAGCCTTGTCACGCCTCACTGACTGACTTGACAGGTGACAACAATGCACCACATGTCAGAGTGTCACTCACTTGTCTACCTGTCAAGCTGTCACCTGTCAAGCTGACAGGTTGTCAAGCCTTGTCACGCCTCACTGACTGACTTGACAGGTGACAACAATGCACCACATGTCAGAGTGTCACTCACTTGTCTACCTGTCAAGCTGTCACCTGTCAAGCTGACAGGTTGTCAAGCCTTGTCACGCCTCACTGACTGACTTGACAGGTGACAACAATGCACCACATGTCAGAGTGTCACTCACTTGTCTACCTGTCAAGCTGTCACCTGTCAAGCTGACAGGTTGTCAAGCCTTGTCACGCCTCACTGACTGACTTGACAGGTGACAACAATGCACCACATGTCAGAGTGTCACTCACTTGTCTACCTGTCAAGCTGTCACCTGTCAAGCTGACAGGTTGTCAAGCCTTGTCACGCCTCACTGACTGACTTGACAGGTGACAACAATGCACCACATGTCAGAGTGTCACTCACTTGTCTACCTGTCAAGCTGTCACCTGTCAAGCTGACAGGTTGTCAAGCCTTGTCACGCCTCACTGACTGACTTGACAGGTGACAACAATGCACCACATGTCAGAGTGTCACTCACTTGTCTACCTGTCAAGCTGTCACCTGTCAAGCTGACAGGTTGTCAAGCCTTGTCACGCCTCACTGACTGACTTGACAGGTGACAACAATGCACCACATGTCAGAGTGTCACTCACTTGTCTACCTGTCAAGCTGTCACCTGTCAAGCTGACAGGTTGTCAAGCCTTGTCACGCCTCACTGACTGACTTGACAGGTGACAACAATGCACCACATGTCAGAGTGTCACTCACTTGTCTACCTGTCAAGCTGTCACCTGTCAAGCTGACAGGTTGTCAAGCCTTGTCACGCCTCACTGACTGACTTGACAGGTGACAACAATGCACCACATGTCAGAGTGTCACTCACTTGTCTACCTGTCAAGCTGTCACCTGTCAAGCTGACAGGTTGTCAAGCCTTGTCACGCCTCACTGACTGACTTGACAGGTGACAACAATGCACCACATGTCAGAGTGTCACTCACTTGTCTACCTGTCAAGCTGTCACCTGTCAAGCTGACAGGTTGTCAAGCCTTGTCACGCCTCACTGACTGACTTGACAGGTGACAACAATGCACCACATGTCAGAGTGTCACTCACTTGTCTACCTCTCAAGCTGTCACCTGTCAAGCTGACAGGTTGTCAAGCCTTGTCACGCCTCACTGACTGACTTGACAGGTGACAACAATGCACCACATGTCAGAGTGTCACTCACTTGTCTACCTCTCAAGCTGTCACCTGTCAAGCTGACAGGTTGTCAAGCCTTGTCACGCCTCACTGACTGACTTGACAGGTGACAACAATGCACCACATGTCAGAGTGTCACTCACTTGTCTACCTCTCAAGCTGTCACCTGTCAAGCTGACAGGTTGTCAAGCCTTGTCACGCCTCACTGACTGACTTGACAGGTGACAACAATGCACCACATGTCAGAGTGTCACTCACTTGTCTACCTCTCAAGCTGTCACCTGTCAAGCTGACAGGTTGTCAAGCCTTGTCACGCCTCACTGACTGACTTGACAGGTGACAACAATGCACCACATGTCAGAGTGTCACTCACTTGTCTACCTCTCAAGCTGTCACCTGTCAAGCTGACAGGTTGTCAAGCCTTGTCACGCCTCACTGACTGACTTGACAGGTGACAACAATGCACCACATGTCAGAGTGTCACTCACTTGTCTACCTCTCAAGCTGTCACCTGTCAAGCTGACAGGTTGTCAAGCCTTGTCACGCCTCACTGACTGACTTGACAGGTGACAACAATGCACCACATGTCAGAGTGTCACTCACTTGTCTACCTGTCAAGCTGTCACCTGTCAAGCTGACAGGTTGTCAAGCCTTGTCACGCCTCACTGACTGACTTGACAGGTGACAACAATGCACCACATGTCAGAGTGTCACTCACTTGTCTACCTGTCAAGCTGTCACCTGTCAAGCTGACAGGTTGTCAAGCCTTGTCACGCCTCACTGACTGACTTGACAGGTGACAACAATGCACCACATGTCAGAGTGTCACTCACTTGTCTACCTGTCAAGCTGTCACCTGTCAAGCTGACAGGTTGTCAAGCCTTGTCACGCCTCACTGACTGACTTGACAGGTGACAACAATGCACCACATGTCAGAGTGTCACTCACTTGTCTACCTGTCAAGCTGTCACCTGTCAAGCTGACAGGTTGTCAAGCCTTGTCACGCCTCACTGACTGACTTGACAGGTGACAACAATGCACCACATGTCAGAGTGTCACTCACTTGTCTACCTGTCAAGCTGTCACCTGTCAAGCTGACAGGTTGTCAAGCCTTGTCACGCCTCACTGACTGACTTGACAGGTGACAACAATGCACCACATGTCAGAGTGTCACTCACTTGTCTACCTGTCAAGCTGTCACCTGTCAAGCTGACAGGTTGTCAAGCCTTGTCACGCCTCACTGACTGACTTGACAGGTGACAACAATGCACCACATGTCAGAGTGTCACTCACTTGTCTACCTCTCAAGCTGTCACCTGTCAAGCTGACAGGTTGTCAAGCCTTGTCACGCCTCACTGACTGACTTGACAGGTGACAACAATGCACCACATGTCAGAGTGTCACTCACTTGTCTACCTGTCAAGCTGTCACCTGTCAAGCTGACAGGTTGTCAAGCCTTGTCACGCCTCACTGACTGACTTGACAGGTGACAACAATGCACCACATGTCAGAGTGTCACTCACTTGTCTACCTCTCAAGCTGTCACCTGTCAAGCTGACAGGTTGTCAAGCCTTGTCACGCCTCACTGACTGACTTGACAGGTGACAACAATGCACCACATGTCAGAGTGTCACTCACTTGTCTACCTCTCAAGCTGTCACCTGTCAAGCTGACAGGTTGTCAAGCCTTGTCACGCCTCACTGACTGACTTGACAGGTGACAACAATGCACCACATGTCAGAGTGTCACTCACTTGTCTACCTGTCAAGCTGTCACCTGTCAAGCTGACAGGTTGTCAAGCCTTGTCACGCCTCACTGACTGACTTGACAGGTGACAACAATGCACCACATGTCAGAGTGTCACTCACTTGTCTACCTGTCAAGCTGTCACCTGTCAAGCTGACAGGTTGTCAAGCCTTGTCACGCCTCACTGACTGACTTGACAGGTGACAACAATGCACCACATGTCAGAGTGTCACTCACTTGTCTACCTCTCAAGCTGTCACCTGTCAAGCTGACAGGTTGTCAAGCCTTGTCACGCCTCACTGACTGACTTGACAGGTGACAACAATGCACCACATGTCAGAGTGTCACTCACTTGTCTACCTCTCAAGCTGTCACCTGTCAAGCTGACAGGTTGTCAAGCCTTGTCACGCCTCACTGACTGACTTGACAGGTGACAACAATGCACCACATGTCAGAGTGTCACTCACTTGTCTACCTGTCAAGCTGTCACCTGTCAAGCTGACAGGTTGTCAAGCCTTGTCACGCCTCACTGACTGACTTGACAGGTGACAACAATGCACCACATGTCAGAGTGTCACTCACTTGTCTACCTGTCAAGCTGTCACCTGTCAAGCTGACAGGTTGTCAAGCCTTGTCACGCCTCACTGACTGACTTGACAGGTGACAACAATGCACCACATGTCAGAGTGTCACTCACTTGTCTACCTCTCAAGCTGTCACCTGTCAAGCTGACAGGTTGTCAAGCCTTGTCACGCCTCACTGACTGACTTGACAGGTGACAACAATGCACCACATGTCAGAGTGTCACTCACTTGTCTACCTGTCAAGCTGTCACCTGTCAAGCTGACAGGTTGTCAAGCCTTGTCACGCCTCACTGACTGACTTGACAGGTGACAACAATGCACCACATGTCAGAGTGTCACTCACTTGTCTACCTGTCAAGCTGTCACCTGTCAAGCTGACAGGTTGTCAAGCCTTGTCACGCCTCACTGACTGACTTGACAGGTGACAACAATGCACCACATGTCAGAGTGTCACTCACTTGTCTACCTCTCAAGCTGTCACCTGTCAAGCTGACAGGTTGTCAAGCCTTGTCACGCCTCACTGACTGACTTGACAGGTGACAACAATGCACCACATGTCAGAGTGTCACTCACTTGTCTACCTGTCAAGCTGTCACCTGTCAAGCTGACAGGTTGTCAAGCCTTGTCACGCCTCACTGACTGACTTGACAGGTGACAACAATGCACCACATGTCAGAGTGTCACTCACTTGTCTACCTGTCAAGCTGTCACCTGTCAAGCTGACAGGTTGTCAAGCCTTGTCACGCCTCACTGACTGACTTGACAGGTGACAACAATGCACCACATGTCAGAGTGTCACTCACTTGTCTACCTCTCAAGCTGTCACCTGTCAAGCTGACAGGTTGTCAAGCCTTGTCACGCCTCACTGACTGACTTGACAGGTGACAACAATGCACCACATGTCAGAGTGTCACTCACTTGTCTACCTGTCAAGCTGTCACCTGTCAAGCTGACAGGTTGTCAAGCCTTGTCACGCCTCACTGACTGACTTGACAGGTGACAACAATGCACCACATGTCAGAGTGTCACTCACTTGTCTACCTGTCAAGCTGTCACCTGTCAAGCTGACAGGTTGTCAAGCCTTGTCACGCCTCACTGACTGACTTGACAGGTGACAACAATGCACCACATGTCAGAGTGTCACTCACTTGTCTACCTCTCAAGCTGTCACCTGTCAAGCTGACAGGTTGTCAAGCCTTGTCACGCCTCACTGACTGACTTGACAGGTGACAACAATGCACCACATGTCAGAGTGTCACTCACTTGTCTACCTCTCAAGCTGTCACCTGTCAAGCTGACAGGTTGTCAAGCCTTGTCACGCCTCACTGACTGACTTGACAGGTGACAACAATGCACCACATGTCAGAGTGTCACTCACTTGTCTACCTCTCAAGCTGTCACCTGTCAAGCTGACAGGTTGTCAAGCCTTGTCACGCCTCACTGACTGACTTGACAGGTGACAACAATGCACCACATGTCAGAGTGTCACTCACTTGTCTACCTGTCAAGCTGTCACCTGTCAAGCTGACAGGTTGTCAAGCCTTGTCACGCCTCACTGACTGACTTGACAGGTGACAACAATGCACCACATGTCAGAGTGTCACTCACTTGTCTACCTGTCAAGCTGTCACCTGTCAAGCTGACAGGTTGTCAAGCCTTGTCACGCCTCACTGACTGACTTGACAGGTGACAACAATGCACCACATGTCAGAGTGTCACTCACTTGTCTACCTGTCAAGCTGTCACCTGTCAAGCTGACAGGTTGTCAAGCCTTGTCACGCCTCACTGACTGACTTGACAGGTGACAACAATGCACCACATGTCAGAGTGTCACTCACTTGTCTACCTCTCAAGCTGTCACCTGTCAAGCTGACAGGTTGTCAAGCCTTGTCACGCCTCACTGACTGACTTGACAGGTGACAACAATGCACCACATGTCAGAGTGTCACTCACTTGTCTACCTGTCAAGCTGTCACCTGTCAAGCTGACAGGTTGTCAAGCCTTGTCACGCCTCACTGACTGACTTGACAGGTGACAACAATGCACCACATGTCAGAGTGTCACTCACTTGTCTACCTCTCAAGCTGTCACCTGTCAAGCTGACAGGTTGTCAAGCCTTGTCACGCCTCACTGACTGACTTGACAGGTGACAACAATGCACCACATGTCAGAGTGTCACTCACTTGTCTACCTGTCAAGCTGTCACCTGTCAAGCTGACAGGTTGTCAAGCCTTGTCACGCCTCACTGACTGACTTGACAGGTGACAACAATGCACCACATGTCAGAGTGTCACTCACTTGTCTACCTGTCAAGCTGTCACCTGTCAAGCTGACAGGTTGTCAAGCCTTGTCACGCCTCACTGACTGACTTGACAGGTGACAACAATGCACCACATGTCAGAGTGTCACTCACTTGTCTACCTGTCAAGCTGTCACCTGTCAAGCTGACAGGTTGTCAAGCCTTGTCACGCCTCACTGACTGACTTGACAGGTGACAACAATGCACCACATGTCAGAGTGTCACTCACTTGTCTACCTGTCAAGCTGTCACCTGTCAAGCTGACAGGTTGTCAAGCCTTGTCACGCCTCACTGACTGACTTGACAGGTGACAACAATGCACCACATGTCAGAGTGTCACTCACTTGTCTACCTCTCAAGCTGTCACCTGTCAAGCTGACAGGTTGTCAAGCCTTGTCACGCCTCACTGACTGACTTGACAGGTGACAACAATGCACCACATGTCAGAGTGTCACTCACTTGTCTACCTGTCAAGCTGTCACCTGTCAAGCTGACAGGTTGTCAAGCCTTGTCACGCCTCACTGACTGACTTGACAGGTGACAACAATGCACCACATGTCAGAGTGTCACTCACTTGTCTACCTGTCAAGCTGTCACCTGTCAAGCTGACAGGTTGTCAAGCCTTGTCACGCCTCACTGACTGACTTGACAGGTGACAACAATGCACCACATGTCAGAGTGTCACTCACTTGTCTACCTGTCAAGCTGTCACCTGTCAAGCTGACAGGTTGTCAAGCCTTGTCACGCCTCACTGACTGACTTGACAGGTGACAACAATGCACCACATGTCAGAGTGTCACTCACTTGTCTACCTCTCAAGCTGTCACCTGTCAAGCTGACAGGTTGTCAAGCCTTGTCACGCCTCACTGACTGACTTGACAGGTGACAACAATGCACCACATGTCAGAGTGTCACTCACTTGTCTACCTCTCAAGCTGTCACCTGTCAAGCTGACAGGTTGTCAAGCCTTGTCACGCCTCACTGACTGACTTGACAGGTGACAACAATGCACCACATGTCAGAGTGTCACTCACTTGTCTACCTGTCAAGCTGTCACCTGTCAAGCTGACAGGTTGTCAAGCCTTGTCACGCCTCACTGACTGACTTGACAGGTGACAACAATGCACCACATGTCAGAGTGTCACTCACTTGTCTACCTGTCAAGCTGTCACCTGTCAAGCTGACAGGTTGTCAAGCCTTGTCACGCCTCACTGACTGACTTGACAGGTGACAACAATGCACCACATGTCAGAGTGTCACTCACTTGTCTACCTCTCAAGCTGTCACCTGTCAAGCTGACAGGTTGTCAAGCCTTGTCACGCCTCACTGACTGACTTGACAGGTGACAACAATGCACCACATGTCAGAGTGTCACTCACTTGTCTACCTCTCAAGCTGTCACCTGTCAAGCTGACAGGTTGTCAAGCCTTGTCACGCCTCACTGACTGACTTGACAGGTGACAACAATGCACCACATGTCAGAGTGTCACTCACTTGTCTACCTCTCAAGCTGTCACCTGTCAAGCTGACAGGTTGTCAAGCCTTGTCACGCCTCACTGACTGACTTGACAGGTGACAACAATGCACCACATGTCAGAGTGTCACTCACTTGTCTACCTCTCAAGCTGTCACCTGTCAAGCTGACAGGTTGTCAAGCCTTGTCACGCCTCACTGACTGACTTGACAGGTGACAACAATGCACCACATGTCAGAGTGTCACTCACTTGTCTACCTGTCAAGCTGTCACCTGTCAAGCTGACAGGTTGTCAAGCCTTGTCACGCCTCACTGACTGACTTGACAGGTGACAACAATGCACCACATGTCAGAGTGTCACTCACTTGTCTACCTCTCAAGCTGTCACCTGTCAAGCTGACAGGTTGTCAAGCCTTGTCACGCCTCACTGACTGACTTGACAGGTGACAACAATGCACCACATGTCAGAGTGTCACTCACTTGTCTACCTCTCAAGCTGTCACCTGTCAAGCTGACAGGTTGTCAAGCCTTGTCACGCCTCACTGACTGACTTGACAGGTGACAACAATGCACCACATGTCAGAGTGTCACTCACTTGTCTACCTCTCAAGCTGTCACCTGTCAAGCTGACAGGTTGTCAAGCCTTGTCACGCCTCACTGACTGACTTGACAGGTGACAACAATGCACCACATGTCAGAGTGTCACTCACTTGTCTACCTCTCAAGCTGTCACCTGTCAAGCTGACAGGTTGTCAAGCCTTGTCACGCCTCACTGACTGACTTGACAGGTGACAACAATGCACCACATGTCAGAGTGTCACTCACTTGTCTACCTCTCAAGCTGTCACCTGTCAAGCTGACAGGTTGTCAAGCCTTGTCACGCCTCACTGACTGACTTGACAGGTGACAACAATGCACCACATGTCAGAGTGTCACTCACTTGTCTACCTCTCAAGCTGTCACCTGTCAAGCTGACAGGTTGTCAAGCCTTGTCACGCCTCACTGACTGACTTGACAGGTGACAACAATGCACCACATGTCAGAGTGTCACTCACTTGTCTACCTCTCAAGCTGTCACCTGTCAAGCTGACAGGTTGTCAAGCCTTGTCACGCCTCACTGACTGACTTGACAGGTGACAACAATGCACCACATGTCAGAGTGTCACTCACTTGTCTACCTGTCAAGCTGTCACCTGTCAAGCTGACAGGTTGTCAAGCCTTGTCACGCCTCACTGACTGACTTGACAGGTGACAACAATGCACCACATGTCAGAGTGTCACTCACTTGTCTACCTGTCAAGCTGTCACCTGTCAAGCTGACAGGTTGTCAAGCCTTGTCACGCCTCACTGACTGACTTGACAGGTGACAACAATGCACCACATGTCAGAGTGTCACTCACTTGTCTACCTCTCAAGCTGTCACCTGTCAAGCTGACAGGTTGTCAAGCCTTGTCACGCCTCACTGACTGACTTGACAGGTGACAACAATGCACCACATGTCAGAGTGTCACTCACTTGTCTACCTCTCAAGCTGTCACCTGTCAAGCTGACAGGTTGTCAAGCCTTGTCACGCCTCACTGACTGACTTGACAGGTGACAACAATGCACCACATGTCAGAGTGTCACTCACTTGTCTACCTCTCAAGCTGTCACCTGTCAAGCTGACAGGTTGTCAAGCCTTGTCACGCCTCACTGACTGACTTGACAGGTGACAACAATGCACCACATGTCAGAGTGTCACTCACTTGTCTACCTCTCAAGCTGTCACCTGTCAAGCTGACAGGTTGTCAAGCCTTGTCACGCCTCACTGACTGACTTGACAGGTGACAACAATGCACCACATGTCAGAGTGTCACTCACTTGTCTACCTGTCAAGCTGTCACCTGTCAAGCTGACAGGTTGTCAAGCCTTGTCACGCCTCACTGACTGACTTGACAGGTGACAACAATGCACCACATGTCAGAGTGTCACTCACTTGTCTACCTGTCAAGCTGTCACCTGTCAAGCTGACAGGTTGTCAAGCCTTGTCACGCCTCACTGACTGACTTGACAGGTGACAACAATGCACCACATGTCAGAGTGTCACTCACTTGTCTACCTCTCAAGCTGTCACCTGTCAAGCTGACAGGTTGTCAAGCCTTGTCACGCCTCACTGACTGACTTGACAGGTGACAACAATGCACCACATGTCAGAGTGTCACTCACTTGTCTACCTCTCAAGCTGTCACCTGTCAAGCTGACAGGTTGTCAAGCCTTGTCACGCCTCACTGACTGACTTGACAGGTGACAACAATGCACCACATGTCAGAGTGTCACTCACTTGTCTACCTCTCAAGCTGTCACCTGTCAAGCTGACAGGTTGTCAAGCCTTGTCACGCCTCACTGACTGACTTGACAGGTGACAACAATGCACCACATGTCAGAGTGTCACTCACTTGTCTACCTCTCAAGCTGTCACCTGTCAAGCTGACAGGTTGTCAAGCCTTGTCACGCCTCACTGACTGACTTGACAGGTGACAACAATGCACCACATGTCAGAGTGTCACTCACTTGTCTACCTCTCAAGCTGTCACCTGTCAAGCTGACAGGTTGTCAAGCCTTGTCACGCCTCACTGACTGACTTGACAGGTGACAACAATGCACCACATGTCAGAGTGTCACTCACTTGTCTACCTCTCAAGCTGTCACCTGTCAAGCTGACAGGTTGTCAAGCCTTGTCACGCCTCACTGACTGACTTGACAGGTGACAACAATGCACCACATGTCAGAGTGTCACTCACTTGTCTACCTCTCAAGCTGTCACCTGTCAAGCTGACAGGTTGTCAAGCCTTGTCACGCCTCACTGACTGACTTGACAGGTGACAACAATGCACCACATGTCAGAGTGTCACTCACTTGTCTACCTCTCAAGCTGTCACCTGTCAAGCTGACAGGTTGTCAAGCCTTGTCACGCCTCACTGACTGACTTGACAGGTGACAACAATGCACCACATGTCAGAGTGTCACTCACTTGTCTACCTCTCAAGCTGTCACCTGTCAAGCTGACAGGTTGTCAAGCCTTGTCACGCCTCACTGACTGACTTGACAGGTGACAACAATGCACCACATGTCAGAGTGTCACTCACTTGTCTACCTCTCAAGCTGTCACCTGTCAAGCTGACAGGTTGTCAAGCCTTGTCACGCCTCACTGACTGACTTGACAGGTGACAACAATGCACCACATGTCAGAGTGTCACTCACTTGTCTACCTCTCAAGCTGTCACCTGTCAAGCTGACAGGTTGTCAAGCCTTGTCACGCCTCACTGACTGACTTGACAGGTGACAACAATGCACCACATGTCAGAGTGTCACTCACTTGTCTACCTGTCAAGCTGTCACCTGTCAAGCTGACAGGTTGTCAAGCCTTGTCACGCCTCACTGACTGACTTGACAGGTGACAACAATGCACCACATGTCAGAGTGTCACTCACTTGTCTACCTCTCAAGCTGTCACCTGTCAAGCTGACAGGTTGTCAAGCCTTGTCACGCCTCACTGACTGACTTGACAGGTGACAACAATGCACCACATGTCAGAGTGTCACTCACTTGTCTACCTCTCAAGCTGTCACCTGTCAAGCTGACAGGTTGTCAAGCCTTGTCACGCCTCACTGACTGACTTGACAGGTGACAACAATGCACCACATGTCAGAGTGTCACTCACTTGTCTACCTCTCAAGCTGTCACCTGTCAAGCTGACAGGTTGTCAAGCCTTGTCACGCCTCACTGACTGACTTGACAGGTGACAACAATGCACCACATGTCAGAGTGTCACTCACTTGTCTACCTCTCAAGCTGTCACCTGTCAAGCTGACAGGTTGTCAAGCCTTGTCACGCCTCACTGACTGACTTGACAGGTGACAACAATGCACCACATGTCAGAGTGTCACTCACTTGTCTACCTCTCAAGCTGTCACCTGTCAAGCTGACAGGTTGTCAAGCCTTGTCACGCCTCACTGACTGACTTGACAGGTGACAACAATGCACCACATGTCAGAGTGTCACTCACTTGTCTACCTCTCAAGCTGTCACCTGTCAAGCTGACAGGTTGTCAAGCCTTGTCACGCCTCACTGACTGACTTGACAGGTGACAACAATGCACCACATGTCAGAGTGTCACTCACTTGTCTACCTCTCAAGCTGTCACCTGTCAAGCTGACAGGTTGTCAAGCCTTGTCACGCCTCACTGACTGACTTGACAGGTGACAACAATGCACCACATGTCAGAGTGTCACTCACTTGTCTACCTCTCAAGCTGTCACCTGTCAAGCTGACAGGTTGTCAAGCCTTGTCACGCCTCACTGACTGACTTGACAGGTGACAACAATGCACCACATGTCAGAGTGTCACTCACTTGTCTACCTGTCAAGCTGTCACCTGTCAAGCTGACAGGTTGTCAAGCCTTGTCACGCCTCACTGACTGACTTGACAGGTGACAACAATGCACCACATGTCAGAGTGTCACTCACTTGTCTACCTCTCAAGCTGTCACCTGTCAAGCTGACAGGTTGTCAAGCCTTGTCACGCCTCACTGACTGACTTGACAGGTGACAACAATGCACCACATGTCAGAGTGTCACTCACTTGTCTACCTGTCAAGCTGTCACCTGTCAAGCTGACAGGTTGTCAAGCCTTGTCACGCCTCACTGACTGACTTGACAGGTGACAACAATGCACCACATGTCAGAGTGTCACTCACTTGTCTACCTGTCAAGCTGTCACCTGTCAAGCTGACAGGTTGTCAAGCCTTGTCACGCCTCACTGACTGACTTGACAGGTGACAACAATGCACCACATGTCAGAGTGTCACTCACTTGTCTACCTCTCAAGCTGTCACCTGTCAAGCTGACAGGTTGTCAAGCCTTGTCACGCCTCACTGACTGACTTGACAGGTGACAACAATGCACCACATGTCAGAGTGTCACTCACTTGTCTACCTGTCAAGCTGTCACCTGTCAAGCTGACAGGTTGTCAAGCCTTGTCACGCCTCACTGACTGACTTGACAGGTGACAACAATGCACCACATGTCAGAGTGTCACTCACTTGTCTACCTGTCAAGCTGTCACCTGTCAAGCTGACAGGTTGTCAAGCCTTGTCACGCCTCACTGACTGACTTGACAGGTGACAACAATGCACCACATGTCAGAGTGTCACTCACTTGTCTACCTCTCAAGCTGTCACCTGTCAAGCTGACAGGTTGTCAAGCCTTGTCACGCCTCACTGACTGACTTGACAGGTGACAACAATGCACCACATGTCAGAGTGTCACTCACTTGTCTACCTCTCAAGCTGTCACCTGTCAAGCTGACAGGTTGTCAAGCCTTGTCACGCCTCACTGACTGACTTGACAGGTGACAACAATGCACCACATGTCAGAGTGTCACTCACTTGTCTACCTGTCAAGCTGTCACCTGTCAAGCTGACAGGTTGTCAAGCCTTGTCACGCCTCACTGACTGACTTGACAGGTGACAACAATGCACCACATGTCAGAGTGTCACTCACTTGTCTACCTCTCAAGCTGTCACCTGTCAAGCTGACAGGTTGTCAAGCCTTGTCACGCCTCACTGACTGACTTGACAGGTGACAACAATGCACCACATGTCAGAGTGTCACTCACTTGTCTACCTCTCAAGCTGTCACCTGTCAAGCTGACAGGTTGTCAAGCCTTGTCACGCCTCACTGACTGACTTGACAGGTGACAACAATGCACCACATGTCAGAGTGTCACTCACTTGTCTACCTGTCAAGCTGTCACCTGTCAAGCTGACAGGTTGTCAAGCCTTGTCACGCCTCACTGACTGACTTGACAGGTGACAACAATGCACCACATGTCAGAGTGTCACTCACTTGTCTACCTCTCAAGCTGTCACCTGTCAAGCTGACAGGTTGTCAAGCCTTGTCACGCCTCACTGACTGACTTGACAGGTGACAACAATGCACCACATGTCAGAGTGTCACTCACTTGTCTACCTCTCAAGCTGTCACCTGTCAAGCTGACAGGTTGTCAAGCCTTGTCACGCCTCACTGACTGACTTGACAGGTGACAACAATGCACCACATGTCAGAGTGTCACTCACTTGTCTACCTGTCAAGCTGTCACCTGTCAAGCTGACAGGTTGTCAAGCCTTGTCACGCCTCACTGACTGACTTGACAGGTGACAACAATGCACCACATGTCAGAGTGTCACTCACTTGTCTACCTCTCAAGCTGTCACCTGTCAAGCTGACAGGTTGTCAAGCCTTGTCACGCCTCACTGACTGACTTGACAGGTGACAACTATGCACCACATGTCAGAGTGTCACTCACTTGTCTACCTCTCAAGCTGTCACCTGTCAAGCTGACAGGTTGTCAAGCCTTGTCACGCCTCACTGACTGACTTGACAGGTGACAACAATGCACCACATGTCAGAGTGTCACTCACTTGTCTACCTGTCAAGCTGTCACCTGTCAAGCTGACAGTTGTCAAGCCTGTCAACGCCTCACTGAATGACTGACAGGTGACAACAAGCACCACATGTCAG